>BMAV01000323.1:307887-326326 GCA_019973955.1 Trichonephila inaurata madagascariensis
AAAAAAATAATTATTCACACCTTCTTTTAATTAGTATATGTTTATTTTATATATCTTATCCACATCAGAGAGAGAAAAAAAAGAAAAGAAAGAAAAACTGCAAGGAAAACAAGAAAAAAGAATGCCGAAGAATTCACTGTATTTTAAATATTAAGAAAATAATTCTATGTTACAATTAACGAATTTTAAGGACATTTTCTAATTTGAAACATACAAGTACAAAAAAGATACATTGTTTTATAACTAGAACACGGGGACGCGAGACAACCCAACTGAGGGTGAAAGACGATATCGAAGATGTTTCTAGTGAACTGGGCAATGAGGGTTAAAGGTTGCACTTCTTGGATGAAAGTTCCAGAACTCTCTTCTCGGCGAGTTAAGATGCAACAAAACCTGTTTAAGATTTATGACCACCATAAAATGAGTTTAAGAGAGAAGAAATGTTCAGAAATACTTTAAAAATAGAGAGAGAAAAAATTTAATCACACACAAAAGAAAACGTTCGTTTTCTAGAAAATGCACTTCGCTATAGAGAGGTTATTTTTCGAAGAAAATCGAGAATTGTTCACGGTTCTAGGAAAAAGTTCGCTTTATAGAAAAATTCGCAATATAGAGAGGTTCGTTATATAATCGTAATAAAATACTTTTTATTCATCCATTCAAAGTAGGAATTGACTTAAAAAAAAATTTTTTTTATATTACTTGTTATGTTTATAAATAATATAATAGTTGAATATGATCTTGAAACTATCTCAAGCAAAATCTAAGCTTTTTTCTAAAACTTTTCCAAAAAAAAAAAAAAAGAGCTTTGTTTTTTTTTTTTTAAAAAAAAAAAAAAAATAAGAAAAAAAAATTTTTTAAATGGAAATATAAATTAGATTTTGAATGAATTACATTGCATGTTTGATTTTACTCTAATTTGGTTGCGTTATATACTCACAATTTTCTCAAGAATATAAAGTGCGAGTATAATTCAATACAGCAGACCATGTGTGGACCCCTCTATGTGCTGATCTGTTCATTCCAATCCCCAGCAGCGTACACTGACCTTTCTTAAGGAGGGTGAGTTGCATTCTAAAAAAACAAACAACAACAACAAAAACCCAAGAAGATACATGGAGGGGTAAACTCCATGGCAAAAATAGAAAATTTGTTGGTTGGGAGGTTGAACCAGCTCGTACTACCTAGGACTGGGGCGGCCAAACCGCGGCCCACCTTGAATAATTTTGAGATTCTTTACAACTTTACTAAGTACCATTATTGTGTACAATATTTTTGTTTATAGTGTAGCGTTTCGCAGCAGATAAATCCCATAAATGTTTCTATTTTATCACGTTGCTTCTGTTTTTATAGATACAGTAAGACCTCCGCTTAACGCTGTTTCGTTTGAATTTCGGGTTTAACGCTTTTTTTTTAATTGTGGGTTCCCAAAAATTGCCGCAGCGTTACACCCCGATACCGAACAGTTTATCTTGCTTTTTTGTGGTGTTAAAAGAATGTACTTTTATCGTTTCAAACATTTGTTGACGTTATTAAAGAATAAATTTAGATAATACAACGATTTCTAGTGAAAATATTAGTTTTTTTTGATTTTTATCATGGGGGGTACAAAACCCAGAAAATAATTATAAGAAAAAGCTTTTCACTAGAAAAAAAAATGCAAGTATTAGAAAATTAGATACTGGTAGGTCAATCTCAATTTCCATTGAATTTGGAAATTCAACTAAAAGGACCATTCTAAAATAAAAAAAAAATACTACTATCGGCAACTGCAACACGAAGGCTCTGAAACTAAATTCCCCGTTCTATAGAAATAATAATGTATGAAATGGATAATGACTTTCTAAATGGCTGACAAAAAATTAAACCCAATATCCCTTTTAAGTCAATCCCCTTTCTTGAAAAAAAAGACAAAAAATTTGGGAAATAAGAAGAGATTGACTGAATGATCTGAAATGAAAAACATACAGACTTAGAATTTTATTTATTTTTATATGTATATTCGTTTATTTTTTCCTATATTTGTAATTATTGATATAAAAAACATAATTAGTAAATTTAATGGCAAAATAACTGATCAATATTCCACCCACCCCAACCCCATTATTTACATGATGAATAACCCCGAACGCGTTTTTTATTACGCTCTACTTTGATGGAACGTTACCCGCGCAAGCGGGGTCTTATTAACTTAGAAGTGGACGTAGAGTTGCCCCACAACGATACCCCCAGCATCGGGGCGTAGCACGCGGACGGGGAACGGACACATTTTTTTTCCCTCTTAGAACATATTGATTATCGAAAAAAGGATAAATACATTTGTGCCTCAAATTTAATTTTTTATTTAAATTGTTAAGATATTATACTAGAAATATATTTTAACCATAGCTTAAAAAGTTTTAAAACCCTTTTATAGAAATATTTAAAAAAATTTAAAAGTAAGTAACAGTATAATGAAGGGTAAACAATTTTGCATTTTAGAGTCAAATAAATGTTGCGGTAAAAAACCATAAAATTGATTTATTTTATTTACTGGTATTTCTTGTATTTTACTTCTAGTATTTATTTCTACTTACATTAATGAAACTAATTAATTTTATGGCAATTGCACCTGTTCTAATATTTATTTGACTCTAAAATACAGTTTTCCACAAAATTCCTGAAATTCGTTCATACCCTTCAGATTTTTACTGTTACTTACCATAAATTTTTAAATATTTCTCTGAAAGTTTTTATTTTTTATTACATTTCGCTATGTTTAAAATGTATTCGCACTATAATAGCTTAACAATTTAATACAAATAATTACCATAAAATCCGGCACATAACGCGCGCCTATGCTTTCAAGCTAAATTTTTTAATTTTTAGGTATATTCGCCGTATAACGCGCACCCCTTTTTTAACGAAGAAATCTGAAATATATATATTAGTATACATTGTTTTTATGTTTTTAAGTCATTTGTTCGAGACTTAGACTTCTGAAAAAAATAGTATACTTCTAGAACTACAACTGTTCTTGTTCATAAGGCAAGTCGTTTCTTATAAATAAACAGTGTTTCTCTCTTGATACATCTAAAAGTAAATTTTTTTTATACCCATCCTTTTTGTTATTTTTAAAGCTATTGTTTTTATACCCGGCGTATAACGCACACCCTTAATTTTCGATCTTATTTTGTGTTCAAAGGGCGCAGTATACGCCGGATTTTACGGTTAATGTGATTGGCAAAAATGTATTTATCCTTGTAATTCGGTAATCGAATCGTTCTAAAATGGGGAAAAAATGTGTCCACTTAAACCACGATGAGTTTCAAAGTGTCCGCTCAGACCACGCAAATGTGTTGTTCCTGTTGCTCATTCCACATATCTGACGTAGTCAGATCGAGGCCCACGAAGTTCATCGTGGCAAGGGGCTAGATGTAAGCCTGTCGTTGGCCTTAGCCTTGAGCACTATACAGGTGACAGTATGATTTAGCACGGTGAAACTCCCGAAGGGAAGGAATGAATGTTGCCAAAGCCTGTGAGGCAGGTTGGATTTCTTTACGATAGATGGCGTCACCACCGATCTCCACCTCCACAATTTAGGCATGGAACTGGAGAAGAGGGAAATATTCTCCAGTCCCCTGCACTCGTGGTTTCAGCTGCGACCGCCTACAAGACTTTCGGACCCACTGATTTAACGAGCACGTACTCCGTGTGTACTCGGAACGCAAATGTTATGTGTCCGTTCTAACCACGTCCACTGTACCCACGCAACCGCAGCATCCCTCTTGATTCCTGTAACTTTTTTTTCAATTTACACCTGCGAATCGTTCTTTTCGAAAAAACGAAATTTATCAAACATAAATCGCTCTCAAACTTATTGGATGAAAACCTGTAACACATCATTTACGATGTGCAAAGACACTCGTTGAGATGGACGTGTAAAAAATTCAATGAAAGAATTGAGAAAAAATTATCTTATTATTTAAATAAATTAAACATTATTTGATTATTGTATTATAATTATTATATATTATCTATGTCTGTTTACGTGAAAAATAATAAAAAACAATAATAATAACTCATTCCATTTTAAATTTTCACTCTAATAAATGTTTTTAATTTGTCCAAATCTAATATAAAAATATATACACCCTCTACTTTTTTTACACGATTTTGGAAAAACACGGTACACGAACTTAATGATTTTTTTGTACACGATTTTTTTTTTCTAGCACGAATCTTTAAAAAAATTGGGGAATCGTGCCCTTGGGATGAAGACGATTTGACCGAATTTATGGCAGTTTATGAAAAAAAGAAGTCGATAATGACCAAGTCGAAGATTAAGTTCAGCTATTAACGGCTGATTTAATTAGCTAAGGCTTGAAATTTATTACAAGTAGGGAACAACATTTTCTTACTCATGATCCTGACATAGAACATACATTGTATTTTCAACGTAATCATAAATTTTATGTAGCAACATATCAAAAATCATATAAGCAACATGATAAACCAAAAAAAAAAGTTGTTAATAATAGATTTTGTAGCAGGAAAAGGAAAAATAAATTATAGTTTAAAAAACTAAAAAACACGCTGACGCAAACGTTTTCGCTTTTATAGGGTTTTAACTTAATCTTTTTTTTAGTCGTCGAATCTGGAAATGGGATCTGGAATAAGTCGCCAAATCTGAAACTGGTATATGGAATTAGTCGCCAATTCTTCAGTGAGTGAATATTAAGGTCGCACTGTTCAGCTACATGAGGGCTTTGGCGACAGACCACGTAATTTTGAACCATAGTCAAGTGACGTGGACGACACCTGAGCTGGCACCTCCTCTCCTAACTATCACACCAACGGGAGGACGTTTGAGCTCTCCGCAGATTTAACGTGCAACGCTTCCCTACCCGGCGGGTCATTGGTGGTACTGGGCTCGAGCTCATGACAAGGCCAGCCACGATCTGATACCTTGACCACTCGACTACTGCGGCCGCCGCCAAATCTTGAAATGGTATATAGAATTAGTCGCCAAATCTGGAAACGTTACAATGAATTAGTCGCCAAATCGTTATTCCTTATGATACCCTGATCAGGACAATGGAATAAAATTATGAAATTATTGTATTGTCATCGGTCCTTGACAAGTGTGCAAAATTTCGAATTAATTTGACGCCCCTTACCTTTTAAAGCGGGTAAAAATCGAGCTCAAAGATTTCGTTACACACAACAAGTGAAACTTTTAAACCGAGGCCGTTAATAACGAACGAAATTCTTGATTTGAATCAAAACCGACAGTTGTGCTTGACACATCAAATTGATGATAGTATTTTTGATCCAGTTCGTAATAGGGTAGGAGAGAGAGAATGAGAGTTATATTTACGACACTGTGTATAAAACTGCACCAGAGCTACTGTCGACGGGCCTCATAATTTTGGTCAAGTGACGAGTTCGACATCTGAGTTGCCCCCCTACTAACTTCCACACCACACCAAAGGGAAGACGATTGAACCTCGATATATTTAACATGCATCGGCCCCCTCTGCACGGTGGGTCTTGAGCAGCACTAGGCTCGAACTTATGACACACCTGCCACGAGTTCGTTACTTTGACCACTAGGCCACTGCTGCCACTCCCAGTTCGTAATAAACGTGCACCATCGTTATCAAGTAGCGATGAGTAGCTGTTGGTAGTAGAATTTCAGTTTGAATTCTTATATGTTGCATGTACTTTTATAGACTGAACTTTCACGGTAATTTTAATTTTTTTTGTAATATTGTTTATGTTTTATAAATATGTAAAATGGGTTTTATGGGAAAATGTTTTAAAAGTTTTCAACTTACACGATTTTTTAAAGTTGTGGAACATAACTTCAAATTCGCCATATGTCGCATGCATTTATTTACACGATTTTTTTTTTCTTTTTGCACGGTTTACTAACGAACCTTTCTACCGTTAAAAAAGAGTTGGGTGTGATATTTTATATACGGCCCGCGGGATTATAATCCCTTATCAAGGAGGTGTTGGTTGAACCTCCAACCCACTCTTGTGTACTCTACTCCCAGTCTTTTAGGTCAGTGCTCCTAAATCCTTTTATTGCTACGGACCGGTTAGCGCTTGATAATTTTACAGCGGCCTGCACAAAACCATGAGAAATACACCACAGTAAATAATACAGAAATAATTTGATGTTCCTTGTGCGTCTTGGTACTATTTGATCCACGAACCGGTCCCTGAGGTTGGGAACCTCTGCTTTAGGTGACCAGTTTACAGATGAATCACATGTATTGGGAATGACAATTATCCTACATTTAAAGTAAACATAAGATGTGATAAATTTTTTTACAAAAATGAAACTCTTTTGGAAAAATCTGAGTTATAATCGAAGTTATTTTCAAATAAAAAAAAAGGTAATTAAAATAGTTCCTGTCTTATTAGTCGAGATTGTGGTAACCTAGTGGTCAGGGTCACAAGCTCGAGATGTATTCTTATTTGGTCACAAGAGGTTATTTTACACAGTAGAGTAAACTCAAAAGACTCTAAAGCAGGACACTTTCTCAGTGGACTGTAATTTATACAGTCCACTTCTTACAATGTGGTTATATTCAAAGAACGTGCGTTTCACCCCATGTCACAAATCACTTCTCCCTTACGAACCGCCCTCATTCCCACTGCCCCCTTTTGGTCAGTGACCTCACAATTCTTGTGAATGGGGGATGGCCTAGTGGAGCTCTTTGGGATGGGGAGAGAGTTCGGAAAAAGAAAGTAAACACATGTAATTCTTATGACGCGCAGGGTGAGCGTTATTACAGTCAAAACAACGATTCAACCAGGAACGCCAGAAGACTTCTTGAGGCCCTGGGCACCTACGCAAAAGTAAACCCTGGGCCCCCACACAAATGTAGGCCCAACCTACGACCCTTAAATGTAGACAGTACATAGCATACCTAGTCAAATACTCGTACAAACAATAACCCGAAACAAGTAAATGTGCCTGACTTATAGTCGCACAAACCAACTCGACCGATTACCGCCTTTTTACTGAATGAGAAATGATGGTGTATGGTGGGAAAGGCCCCAGCCCCAGGTCATGACATGGGGCCAGTGGGGTTATTCGAATTTTTGATCTTTTTAAAAGGCTGGGGCCCCAGAAATGAAGACGAAGCCCCCCAAGGGGGGGCCCCGGGGCCCATGCTGAAAGGGTCCCGGGTTTCCCAACCCAAAATCAATTAAGACCCGTTTTGTAGAAGGGTTTATGAAATTAAATTCGCTGGACCCAAAACCCCGGGGGGGATTGGAAAACGGGGGAGGGGAAACCCCAGGGCTCCCCGCCAGGGAAAAGGATCCCTTTTTTGGCGCCAATATCAAAAGGGTTTTTGCTTTTTATTTAAAAAATTTCAAAGTTCACTATGAAGTATTACAAAAAAAACACGAATGATCGGTCGGGGAGAGTACACTCGTTTGTTATTTCTTGCCTTTTTAAGTTACGCCTGTCCAATTCCCCATGATGAAAAGGGTTTTTTTTGGGGATAGCATAATCAATTTCTTTGGGAAATAATTGCTTTTTAAAAGGTTTATCTGTGTTATATATTTGTTTTTTAACTTTTAAATATAACATGGCTATAGGTTCGTTGCTCATGCCATCCCCCCACGAATCAGATCGGGGCCCCACAAAAATTCATCCATGGAAAGGGGCTGATGTCCCGCCTGTCGTTGGCCTTAGTTTTGGCACCTAAAATTTAAAGCCTTTTTGAACATGACTATTTCCCCAAAAAAAGGGGAAAAAAAAGTAAAAGATAGAAAGGGTGTAACAGAAATTTTCCCAAATTTTTGAGTAAATACATGGCATGACTAGAAAAAGGCGAAAAAAACGGTGTGTTTTTTTATGTTCTGGAAAATTTAATTTATGCGGAACATCGTCTGAAAAACGGTTTTTTTGAAAAAAAATTAACAAACCCTTTTTAAAAAAGTAAACCACAGCAAAAAAAATTAATTGCATGCCTTTTTGGCAGATGACTCAAATTCAGCATGTATTCTGAACAAAAAGTAACATCTTACAAATCCTAATGAACGTTATTTGTCATCCACAATCTGCAAAAGTAGAAGTCACACTAATTTTACTTTAGTTAGAGTTACACGCGTATTACTAAAACATTTATAACAATACAGTACAAAAGGTATTTTTTCGTAGTAAATAGAGTTTTGTGTTGTTAGTTTTGTTATTTTTCCAATAATTACTAGTTAAAATTATTTGACGGCACATATATACCTCTTAAACCCCTTTTTTTAAAAAAAAAATGACCATTGATCCAAAGGATCCCCTCCCGGTAAAAGAAGATGGGGAAAGGTGCCCAAATTGGGCTCAAGTGACGTCCTCGTTACAAGACTATGGGCCAAAGCTACAAGGTCCATAGGCTGTAGCTCTCGTGTTGCTTCTGAACGTAGTGTTAATGAAACACGTAGGGAACTACATAGATTTAGTAAGTTCAGTGATTCTCAATGGAATATACGAGGGGTGGCGAACTGTTTTGGATCAACGTGCCATTTTTTCTTTAAGAGATGCTCAAGGAAGTATAGACGTGCCGTCAAATAATTTTGACTAGTGATTATTGAGAAAATAATAAAAAATAAATACTAACAACTCAAAAAATCTTTTTAAATTTTAACGAAAAAAAAAATACATTTTTTCACAGTATAGTAGTAAATGTTTTATTTGTATGTGTAATTCAAATTCAAGTAACATTAGTGTGAATTCAGCTGTGGTAGATTAGATCATGCCCGTAAACCTTTTTTTCCCCGGACCGGTCAACGTTTCTTAACCCTTTTCCGCGGCCCACTGGGGAGGGAGGATGTTTATTGTTTATATTTTAGACTGTTTTGATTTAATAATTTTTTAAATTTTAAATTTTTTTTTAATCGTGACTTCTGAATAAAATACAGCTACACCAAAAAAAGAATATAAAGTGATTTTAAAAAGGAAAAATTTAAGTGATTTTTTATAAAAATAGCCCAAACCTAAGAAAAAAAAATACCACAGAATAAAAAAATAATTTTAAAGTTTTTTGTGCGGACCGGGAGTATTTGATCCATGGACCGGTAGCGGTCCCGGACCGGGGGGTTTCGGAACACCCGGGTTAGATGACAAAAACTTTTATTAGGATTGTAAAAAGTTACTTTTTTCCAGAATGAAGGGTTTAATTGGGGGCCCCTTTTCCTTTAAAAGTTTCTAAAAGTCTTTAATGTTATTCATCTCTGAAAAAAAATGACTCCCCCGGCATGGGGAGATGAAAAATAGTTAAAATAGCACGAGCCGTTTTTTTTAAACAGCTAAATGTATCTGCAAATTTTAATTCCATGTTTTCCAAAAAATTTTATTTTCTAGCATTTTTTCTTTTTAAAATTGCTTGTTAATCTTTTTTGTTTTAATCTATTCCCAAATTTTTTCCCTTTTTTTTACAAAAAATTTTTTGAATCCATATTGAACTAGACTGGGAAAACAATCTCAGCTGCATTTCAAATTTTTTTTTAATTTACGGAAAAAAGGATAGGGACAAAAATTAGTTTATTAAAAAGAATTAAAAACATAAAACACTTGAGCGTTTTCGATAATTCTTTGATCTGACAAGGAGAGGGCACGACTAAGGAAATTCATTTGGGATCGAGACTTGGTGTAATAGTAGTACTCTTTTAGGGTGTTCACCCCTCAATGTAATTCCTTCGAATGGCCAGTCAATTCGGAGAAATAAGCCTTCGAAATTCATGCTTAGCTTTTATACAATTAAATTTTAATTTTCCGCAACGAGTTCGTAGCTTTATTGGTAATTCGTCTGCTTTCTATGCTGGAGGTTAGGGTTCGATTCCACGCGATCAACTTTTTTTAATCAATTCATTTAATTATTTTTTTAAAATTAAATAAATTTATTTATGAAAGGTTTATTAAACATTAAATGGTATTTTTTGTAATTATATAGTATTTTATAAAATAAAAAAATTACTTTGATTATATAAATAATTATATTAAATTTTATAAATATATTTTATATCAATAAATAATATTAATAATAAAATATATAATAAATATTAAATGATATTTTACAAAAAAATTATTTGCAAATAGTTTTATAATGTGAAATACAATATACTATAAATAAAATATTATATATAATATCAAATAATTTATAAAATATATTATTATTATTAAATTAATTATTTTATAATTAATATAATAAGAAAATATGTCTTTTTTATGTTATTAAATTAATTATTTTACAATTTTATAAAATATTTAATAAGTCCTTTTCAAATAAATTTATTTAATTTCAAAAAGTTTATTTAAATAATTTTAGTAAATTTATTTAAATAATTTCTATAACAAATTAATAATAATTTCTATAACAAATTAATAATAATTTCAATAATAAATCATAATTTTAATAATAAACAATAATTTTAATAATAAATAAATAATATTTCTTATTAATACTAATGCTTAATAATAAATAATTAATTATAATAAATAGTGATTAATTAATTAAAATAAATATTAATTAATTAATTAGTATATATAGTGATTGATTAATTATAATAAGTATTAATTAATTAGTATAAATAGTGATTAATACATTTTAATAAATAATAATTTACTAATTTTAATTATTAATAATATTCTATACTAATTATTTTAAATATTTTTATTTAATAACTATTTTTAATATTTTTAATTAATAATAATTTTTAATAATTTTACTAGTAAAGAAATTAAGTTATATATTTTAATTTTTTTTTATTTTGTAAAATTCAAAATAATTATAAAAAATATCATTTAATATTTAAAAATTTCATAAATAAATTTATTTAATTTAAAAAATAATTAAATGAATTGAAGAAAAAAAGTTGATCGCTTGGAATCGAACCCTAACCTCCAGCATAGAAAGCAGACGATTTACCAATCAAGCTACGAACTCGTTGCGGAAAATTAAAATTTAATTGTATAAAAGCTAAGCATGAATTTCGAAGGCTGATTTCTCCGAATTGACTGGCCATTCGAAGGAATTACATTGAGGGGTGAACACCCTAAAAGAGTACTACTATTACACCAAGTCTCGATCCCAAATGAATTTCCTTAGTCGTGCCCTCCCCTTGTGAGAAAATCTCGCTAAAAACTTGATCCATCATTCACATTTCTCGTAATACTTCATATTGAACTTTGTTGTTTTGAGTTACAATGCAAACCATTTTGATCGGTGGCGTGCCCAAAATATTATGTCGCGTGCCATCAATGGCACGCGTGCCACTGGTTCGCCATCCCTGGAATATACCATGGTGTTTTCATAGGGGTGCCACCGAATGTTACGAAGAATTCTGTTTTTAATGAGTAGCAGTGGCGCACACAAGGGGGGTATCCTGGGGGTCCGGACCCCCCTCCTCAAAGCCCTTGCTTTTTTTCCGATTGATTATAATTTTAAGTATATAATACGTAAAATTTAATTAAATATTTGTCATTAATGATTAATTTTATTAATTAATGCTAATTATTTTTCAATAATTAGTTTTTACTGCGTTTGTTCCTGAAAATGACAAAAACAAAAATAGCATGATATAAGAATGGTGAACTTTCAACCCCGGACCCCCTCCCCTTGAAAAATTCCTGTGTGCGCTACTGACGAGTAGTGATACTTTGAATTATGGAAGGGGGAACTGAAAAGATCTTTAATTAAAAAAAAAAAAAAGGGATATTGCCAGTTGGAAAAGTTTGGAAACTACTGCTGTCATTATCAATATTGTAATAGTTCTGTTTTAAATTACGAACAAATTCAGTAATCTTATTTATGTTCATAAAATTTCCGATCAAATAAAAGGAAAGTTAAATTAACAATGTTTTTGTAACCAAAACATATATATAAATTGATGGTTAAAGCTCATATTTTTACTTCCTAGCAAATACTACATGCTCACGAATTTTAATAAAAATTTTAATGCTTAATTTTGGTTTCTTTTAAGGTATCCGACTACGTTCGGAACCGTGATTTTAAAAAAAGCGTGTAAATGGATAATATTTATGATATTTAGTGTCACTTAGATTAGAATACATGTATAAAATTGTTTTAAGGAAATTATGACAAAAAAAAATATTTAAATACAATATTTTGGGCAAAAATTAACTTAGAATAACCTTTTTTCCAAATGTTCTCCTTTTGTAAAAATAGCTTCTATTGTATGTAATTTTTCCCTGTATTCAGGTCAGACCTCTGTACAGAAGCTCTACTAGAATTTTTGAAATGCATAACTGGGAAGTCGATTTATCCATGTTTTACGAAAACAAAAGGGGGAGAAATTTTAAGAAAATACGCCGATAATTATTTCAAAGGGTTTTGTAACTCTGAAAATAATTTGAATTTTCAAAATCATAGTTAAACCTCTGTACAGAGGTCAATATACTAAGCAAAATTTTAAACTAATAAAGCTTTTTTACAAAGGAGAACATTTGGGAAAAAAGTTACGCTTAAATATTGCAATGTTTTAATAATTTTTGTCGCAAAACAATTTTCCCATCTAATCTAAGTGACCCCAAAAATTCATGAAACAAACATTTATGCATTTTTTAAAATCAGGTTCAGCGAGGATATCTTAACCCATGTTTCTTTCCAACGAGTGATTATTGCATTTTATCTAATGATTTCTCCATTTACTGTGTTACTCTTTCTTTAAATAAAGAATTATTTAAGTTGATAAATTCAATGATTTAAATAGTTACACTAGGTAGAAAAAGTCTGCGTTCACGTACTATTGCTTACATGAACAATGAAAAAAAAGTTTAAAAACTGGAATTTAAAAATTAAATTTTAATATCAGATCTTATTTAGTTCATTTTAAGTATTCAGAATAGCAAAAAAAAATTTTGTTTGCCTCATAGATTTTAAAATAAAGACAGATTTGTAGCGATACCTACAAAAATCAAGTAGAAAAAGTCTGCGTTCACTGTTTTAGTAGAAGCTATAAGAAAATATTTAAAAGGATAATGAGCTATTTAATAGCTGGTTGGATGACCCAGTCTTTCGAGAACCTCCTGAAGTCGTTTCAGCATTGAAATAACAAGTTTAGTTGTTTCTTCAGCGCTTATCTTCTCCCATTCGTCCTTAAGAACACTCTTCAGCATATCCTTGTTAGACATACTGTGTTGACGAATCTTACGCTCCAGAAAATCTCATAGGTGCTTTACAGGACTCAGATCAGGTGACTGTGGGGGCGTGTGCAGTTGATTTGAGACATTATACAATAGCCAAAGATTCACAATCTCAGCGGTTTGCTTAGGATTGTGTCGGGTTGGAAGCGAAATGACGACCCAAGACCGAGTTTGGTGGCACTTTCCTTAAAAAATTTTTTAGGACATCAAGGCAATCATATTTGGTCATAATGGATTCGATATACTCCAACTTGCCAACACCAATGCTCGCCATGCACCCCCCACACCATAACTCCACCGCCGCCGTGCTTCACCGTTGGTGCTAAGTGTTCTTTTTGAAGAGCTGTACAAGGTTATCTGCATACCAATTTATAACCTTTTAGGGCAAAGATGTAAAATTTGCTTCATTGGAGAATATCACAGCCCTCCAGAACTTCGAAACCATGTGTGTATGCTCTTTTGCAAATTTATTCGTTGGTCTTTGAAATATAAGGCTTCCTACGAGCTACTCGACTACAGTTTTACCGGCCTTTTTCAAGATTTTTCTCTTGCAGTATCCACACAAATGTTTTTGTTAAACTTCTCATGAATGTCTGTTGCTATTTGAGTTCCAGTCAAGCGCGGATTTTTTTTCACCACGCATAGCATACTTCGTTTTTCCCTGATTGTGAGTTTAGATAGACGATCTGAACGAGGTTTCGATGTGTAAATTCTTGCAGTTTTAAAGTTATTAATAACACGTTAGATAGATGAGAGAGAATACTACCATCCAACGGATATGGTTACATCCCGACGACTTTTTCCATCTTTCCACATTTTTCATAATGATTTTAAGCTCACTAATTTCCTTCTTTTTATTTTCCATGTCATTGAATTGCTTCGTACCTCATAAAAATATAAAAGTTATTGCGTAACAACTTTCTTAAGCTATTTAACTTGATAACAGAATACAAAAACTCTGTTAACCTATGACACCTGTTGATAAAAATTCCAGGAATCATGAATATTCAAATAGTGAACGCAGACTTTTTCTGCCTACTATTTGCGTGCTTTGCGACAAAAAACCCCGCTATCTTACGTAGTTTTAATGCAAAACTAATTAATTCTTGCATGCTCTACATTTAAATAATAGTAAACAAATTCATAAAATTTTATTAGAAAAAAAATTATATTTCTATTAATTTTCTATTAATTTCTATTTGCTCTATGAGTTGTTATGGGCGAACGCAGACTTTTTCTAGCTAGTGTATGTTTTTAATTAAAACGGGGCAGTTTTATAATGCAAGTTTAGCATCCATCACCAAAAATGCGCACTTTGAATTCCGTAATCTATTCCAAAAAACAATAATTAAAAAAAAAAGGCAAGTGTTGCTTTTATTTTATCTGTCCGTCACTTATACAAAACATTTTTGTTCCTACTAATCAAATTTTATCAATATGGAAATGTATACAAACTCTTCTACGATTTTTTTATATATAATTTTGCTGAACAAAGCGAAATATGATCTTACTTTAGTTTCAAAACAAATATGAATAGATAGACATGTTTGAGAAAATGTGCGCAAGCTTTTTTTTTTGTGCGTGTGTTGAAAGATCTGCGTTATTTCTTTTGTTACATCTAGTTAACTTTTCATTTTAACGATATTTTTTAACTACACATACTTCAAATATAAAGATCATTTTTTTTTTGAAAAAAATATACTATTATAAATTAATTTTTCCAAGTTTTTTCTTAAAAAATTCTGTAGTTTTATTGACTAGCATTATATCAAGGTGACCAGTTTTTTTTTCAATGAAAAGAGGGACGAAATATTTAAGAAAAACTTACAATGTAAATACAGGAAACATTCTATTACTTCAAACAAAAATACACTAATTACGCTAACATCCCTTTTGATTATTTACTTAAGCGAGTATTTTCCCATCGAATGATTTTTTTTGTCAAAATATCATTTTCTAATATATAAGAAATTTCGGAGCAAGAAATATCCGTCATATTGAATTTTACGCAGTTGAAGTATCAACGTTCAATCTTAATTTCTCTCACTTGTCCAAAAATCATTACCTATTGAAAAAACTCTTTCAACTGCTGCATTAGTTCCAAGGCGTAACATAACAACGTAAATTTAACAAGAATAATTACATTTTCATATGGAATGTGTTCATTTTTGAAATGATTAAACATTTCCACCAATCTTTTATCAATTTCAACATGTTGATTTTCCCATTGTTCTAATTTATCAGAATTTAAATATGCATTCAGTCTTCTATAATTTCTTCAAACACACAACTTTCATCAATTTTAATATCAGGCATTTCTTTTGATAAAAACTCAATATAATTTTCTAGGAGAGTTGTTGACTGTACCGACACATGACGCGTAATAGTTCGCCCAGGTATCTCTGAATACAGAGATTAATAGATTAGTCTAAAAATATTGAAAAGGAGGACAAGTAGAAGGACACTTTTTGAGGAAGGACAGAACCTATAAAAGAACGATTGTCCTCCCAAAAGGAGGACGATTGGTCACCTTATATATTACTGTGTTTTCTCACATGTCTCATGTTATCTGGTAAGCATAGTTTTGTGCTATAAGAAAGAATATTAGAACAAATTAAATTAATGCCTGAAAAACTTCACATTGATCCAAACTGATCCAAAAAACTACTCCTTGTTATATATTTTTATGAAGATTTTTATTTATGTTACTTCTAAGCACACTAAAATAAACAGTTACATACTAATATTTACTCTTAACAACCGTATGATTCTGTAAGGGTCAAATTATTATTTAGAAAGAATAATAATTTAATTATATTGTCCCTTATTTGGAGTTATTACTGTATGTACTTTTTCTCATCTTTGGGGAAATAAGACTAAACGTAACTACATTAAATAAAATCAAAATAATATGGTTTTGAACTTATTCTGTAGTAAGTTCTAATATTTGTTAGTAGTAATATTCTGTAACCTCTATGTGTATAATATAGACCTATGATCCACTGACAATATCAGTTAAAATATTTATTTGCCTTGGTATTACCAGTTGTAAAAATTTTTTTCATTTTCGAGGGTTTCATTTTTATTTTAAATAGTGAAGATGTGTGCTATTGGTATAATGAGATATTTCTCTTATATATATTTCAGTTATCATTTTCTTAAATCCTCGTATGAATAAGCTGCAAATAGACATCATATATGCAGTGCAATTGTTTCATATAAAAATAGTTCTGTTTAAGTCTCTTTTCTTTATAACTATAATAAACTATAATTTTTAATTGACTATTCAAATTATACAGTAGCTATAGATATAATTGAAAATACTCTTCCATTTTATTATCGTCTGCTTCATGTAAATATATAAAGCAGACGATATGCTTCATATAAATAATTTATCTGATTACTTAATTTATTTGTTGATATATAATCGTCTGAGGTTAAAGTTATGTTGCTTAAGTTAGCATCTTTTGTAATTATTCTAAAAATGTTTTTTTCCGTTGGAGAAAAGAATTGTAATACGTATATAATCAATACGCTGGGTGAATTTAATATGTAATTAATTTTTTTCTGTATATTTTCGAGATATTCTCATTGCTCTAGAAATCTTTTTTGATCATGTAAATGATTATAAGAATATAAAAGGCGTTCGTGTGTGTGGAGTAAACTGTTATTTACAGTAATCCTGTGTGAACTTAATTTTCTTAACCGTGGTAGAGCCGCAGGTGAGCACTAACGTAACTAAATACTGCGAGCGTCAATACGCCGTAAAGAATGTAAAAGGTGAAAAGGGGCAATTCATTTGTTGTTGTTTAAGAAGAAAGTGTCGTATTTCGTTTACAGCTGAGTCAACAACCCTTATACTTTATAAACTTAGCCTTTGACTTAAAACAAATGTTTCCACAATTTCGATATCGTACATCTCTGTATAGTAAATGAGAATCAAGGACCGGCATCTAGTGAACTTAGAAACCTTTAGATGAATCTATTGACAATATTTCTACTTCAAAAATTATCAAACGAAATGTGTTATATAATAAAAAAGAAACTAAGAAAATATCAAGAACAATTCATTATAAATATGGGTGAAAATGTTTCATTGTTAATTGAAGGGATTAGTTAGCAAAAAAACTATGAAACCTGTTAAATTAAATAAATATTGAAGGTCGTTCTTCCATTATGAAAATGATTTTGATAGTTAATTTTTTCCATAAATACCTTATTTTTTTGTGGCAATTTTCTTTTATCTGATAGCCATGATTCTTGACAATAGCTCTAGCTCGAATTTTTCACGAAAATAAACTTTTTCCTTAGTACTGTCATGCCAATTTTACTCCATTCCTCTTGAACCGTTTTCCAAAGTTCGTGGATGCCGTTTTCCTAAGTCTATTTTAATAAAACAAATGGGATACACTTCATTCCTGTTTCCTGATTCTTTCTCAGCTAAAAATACTATAGGTTGACTATAGGCTTTTTCCCTATGAAGCTCAACTTTATCAATCTCCTTTCCATATAAGGTTGGAATTTCTTCTTCAAAAATTGGTTCTAAAATATTCTGTTGTTGGTAGAATGAATAAATTTTGATTTTACATGAAATTTTTTTGATTTTTAATTTGTCGTTGTTAGAAAATCCTACAACTATCATGAATCTCTTTGGGAACTTAACTACAAACTGACGAAAGCATTCGTACGGTCATTCCCGTCAGTTGAACAATAAAAATTAGTTTCTTTTATTACAATCACTTAAATATGCCCATACCTCTTTGAGGGTTACCACAAATTTCCATTTTTCAGCCATTTATAGGTGTTTTTTATATAATTTTCTACAATTTGCTTTTCTCTCAGCAATATGTTTTAATAAAAGGAGACAATTTTAGATTTAGATATCTTTTTTGACTTTAAATCTTTATGAATTATTTTAATTACAGTGCTGGGAAATATTCCTAGTTTCGATGCAATTAATGTTTGAATTGGCGGGTTTTCTTTTAGGATCAGATATTTCACTTTCTTAATAGTTGCCTGCGTTTGAACAGTCTAAGAATGAAGTTTCGTGGTCATTTTTTGATTTTTACTTTTAGCTAGACTTTTTTTGTCCTCTTTCAAATTTAATATATTATAAGTACCTTTTATTAAAATGCAATAACTGAGATTTTTACACCACTTTATAATTTGTTGATATAAATATTTCTCCTCGGAAAGCGCAAGCACGTAATCTTCGAGCCATGTACCCATTTTATAGGAGCCATTTTTAAAATAAATCTTTTATTTTAAATTCCAATCAAA
>BMAV01000323.1:337871-362410 GCA_019973955.1 Trichonephila inaurata madagascariensis
ATGTGAAGTAGCAAGCTTTGCTTGAACAGAACAGAAAACGGTTTCAATGATGTTCATTTCTAAAATGTAATTCCCTTTGATGCTCATTGTAGTTGAAATTGTTCGGAATAAAATCTTATCAGAGATATTTGAAAGAAATCCATAGAATGTATTCTACATAGTGAAAAAAATGTTTTCTAAAACAAGTTTAAAAGGAAATGATATTAAAAGAGATATTCTCAAAAATAGCAATCAAAACTTTTGTTTAAAAGAATTCAAGATGATATACAAAAAAATTACAATTTATAAATTAGTTTCAAAATTCTTTAGTGTTGAAAACCATTAACATTTTACTTCTGGGGTCAGTAATGCGGTTTAATTCTCACAGTGGCACTCAGCACTTCACTACAAGTTTATCAATTTTGAGCGGATAGAAGTTGATACATTTGTAATAGACCTTATTTGAGAAACTTCTTCAGAATTATGGACATTTACGGAATAACGAAAAAATCTGAAAAATAACTAACTCTAAAGATAAATTTACAACTATTTTGTAAATTATTGAATGTCATTACTGGAGAGATTTAATTGTCTGAAGAGAGAAAATATATATTGCATGTACTCAACATTCCGCTTTTCGTTTTATATATCGAAAGGGGAAAAAAAGTCTTTTCTCATGTGAAAAATATTTAGAGTCCGCAAAGAAATTGTTTAGCAACTGAATGTTTGGAATTGTGTCAAATTGAAAGTCACAAATTATACCTCTGATATTGCAATGTGAAACATAGCGGTGCAGGGACAAGGTTCGAATTAAAATATTTTTTTTTAACTATATCGAAGGGGAAAGCATATATTTTATGTTATTTATTTCTTGTTTTAATAAATATGTTTAAAAAATACATAATACATGTACAATTTTAATTCTTTTTATATTTGTTGAAGGAACAGTTGTATTTTGTGCTGTTTATTTTTATGTTAAGAAATATCTTTAAATAATGTAAAATTAATATATAATAAAACTGCAAATATGTAAAGTATTAACCTCAGTTCTCTATTTCTGTATGCATTATCATGGAAATCGAATTGTTTCAAAAATGCTGTACTCTGTGTTGCACGCAGAATCATATTAATAGGTTGGTTTGGCACGCCACAGCTAAAAGGTTGCCGACCCCTGGGGTAGATCGTAACACCTTGAAAAAATTAGAAGTAACCCGTACCCTGGAAAAGTTTGCCCGTTCCTGGTTGCGACAAAATTTTATTCTTAATAAGGGTTTACAAGGAAAATGGCTTGCGCACAATTGTCTTAAAAGAATCGGTTTCATTCAAGCATGATTTCAAGATTGGTTAAATTCCTATATAAGCAAATACTTAATATTTCTAAGTGTAAAATTCAAAGTTAGAAAAACGCCCGCCCAACAGGGAACACATAAGTAATCAGTGGCGGAATTAGGTTTGATGGCACCTAGGCCCTAGTTAATTTGACGCATATATAAGGGCGTATATATATACTATTTGAATTATTATTATTATATGTAATAATAATAATAATACGAATAGTAATAATGGATTCGTATTGAATATAAATATATACAGTGGGCCACAAAGTGTTCGTACACTTGCAATTTCTTATGAAAGTTAATATTTTCGACTAATAAAAATTAATATATTGCAAATGTAATTTTTTTTAATAATATCTGCAACTTGTTCTTAATGGAATGACATAATTAATTTTTTAAAAATAGTATAACTATTCTTTTAAAAAAATTAATAATCAAAAAGCTACTAAAAAATTACGCCACAAAAGTCTCAGCTTTAAATATTGTATTTCTTTTTCTTAATTTAGTACTTAGTAGGATATCTTTTAGTATTCACAACAATTTTTAAGCGTCTTGGTATAGATTTAATCTCAGTTTTTTGTAATTTCTGTATCGATTTTCCTCCATTCTTCTGTGATTATTGTTTTTACTTCACATTTTGTGTTTATTTGTCATGTTCTCGTTTTTTCTTTACATCAGAATCTCACTAAATATGTTCTACCGGGCTAAATAAAGTGATTGAGGAGGTGTTTTCATAATTTGGGGACAGTTAGAGACACCAGTGGCGTACAATGAGAGCAGTGTGCTTGGCGTCATTACCCTGTTAAAAAATTAAGTCTCCAATATCCAAATTTCAGGGGGATAATTTAAATTTTCTCTTTAAAATATTTAAATAGAGCTCATGATTCACAATACCATCAAAAAATACCTAATTACCCAATTTACACCCCCACGCCAGAACACCTTCACTTCAATGCTGAAGCATGGTGATGGAGGAGTTCTTGTTCCACATAAATTCATGGGATTAATCTCCTTATTTTTTCATTTACTAGCCATAGGCCCATAGGAACCAAAAATGTTGAATTATCTGCCATCCCAATCAATTTGCTGTCAATTTTGAATTTTCTGAAACCTAATCCCAAGAATCTAGTTGGATCAATAAAACATGGAGGTGGAAGTGTTCTTGCGTGGGGGTGTAAATTGGCCACAGAATTAGAAAAATTTGTATTTTTTGTTGATATTGTGAATCATGAGCTCTATTTAAATATTTTAAAGAGGAATTTTAAATTATCCGCCTGAAATTTGGATATTGGAAACGACTTCATTTTTTAACAGGATAATTACGCCACGCGCACTGCTCTCAATTTACGCCACTGGTGTCTCTATAACTGTCCCAAAATTAAGAAAACACCTCCTCAATCCCTTTATTTATCCCAGTTGAACATATCTGGTGAGATTTTGATGTAAAAAACAAAACAAAAACATGACAAATAAACACAAAATGTGAAGTAAAAACAATAATCACAGAAGAATGGAGGAAAATCGATGCAGAAATTACAAAAAAATGATTAAATCTATACAAAGACGCTTTAAAGTTGTTGTGAATACTAAAAAATATCCTACTAAGTACTAAATTAAGAAAAAAAGAAATGCAATATTTAAAGCTAAATTGAGACTTTTGTTAAGTGTACGAAGACTTTTGTTGTGTAATTTTTTAGAAGCTTTTCGATTATTAATTTTTTTAAAAAATAGTTATACTATTTTTAAAAAATTAATTATGTCATTCCATTAAGAGCAAGTTGCAGATATCATAAAAAAATTACATTTGCAATATATTAATTCTTATTAGTCGAAAATATTAACTTTCATAAGAAATTGCAAGTGTACGAACACTTTTGAGTCCCACTGTATATAATGCTGTTTGTAAAAAAATGCAACACCGTGAAGGAATTATCATGTCATTTAAATGTCTGCTTGTGGAAGAGAATTCTGTATTTTAATAAGAATAAAGAAAATGGGGAATAACTATTAATAAAAAAATATAAAAAAAGTGAAACATTTAACGCGCGTCTTTGCCTAAATGGCTAAGTTCATTATATTGAAGAGGTATTCTTTCTCCGTCATCGTGGGTCTGTCTCGCTCTGTCTCCCGTCACTCTCTCTCTTCTCTGGGAGTCATTGCCCCTTGCTTCCTTCCGAAACGATCTCGGTTGTAGGGGGTAGGGTGCCAGGGGGCATGCAGCTGCGCCTCCTACATCCATATATATATATATATACAAACATGTACATATACACATATTCTCTAGCCGTTTTTACTATTTCTTAATTTCTTAAACTTAACTTAAACTTAGAACTTAACTTAAACTAACTCTTCTTGGAATCCCACACAGGCTAATTTACTAGACCCCCTCCTAAATGTAAAGTTCCAACGCATCAGTGCAACCATTAGAGTGCCTACTCTCCCAGTGCCATGGACCAATCACAACAGCCCTCTTCAGGACATTTCCGCCGAAACCGAAGATACGACCCACACAGATCTAATAGCCACGCCTCCCTGCCACGATCCAACAACCAATAAGGTCACTCACTCTCAGCCAGGCCCTTCAACATCAGGCCACATCCACAATTTCGATATGGGATGGAGGAACGCTTCGCGTTCCGTATCCCAGAGACGTCCAGCGTAGTCCGTGGCAGCATAGAGGTCAAAGTCATAGACTCGTGGCTGGAGTGTGATGAGTTTCGCTGAAGACCCGTCACACGTTAAATTATTCAAGGCTCAAACATCCACCAGGTGGAGTTAAGTGAAGTTATGAGATGGGGGTGCCAGCTTAAGTGTCATTCTCGTCACTTGACCATGATTCAAAATTACGAAGTCCGTCTCGAATAGCCCTAGGGTAGCTTCACAGCGTTAATATAACTCACGTTAATAAAAGTCACTCTTATAAAAACTAGCCTTTAAACATCCATATCGCTAGGCATTTCCTAATGTTGTATCATTACATATTGTTTTTAATTTATTGATGTTTAAATCTTTGCATTAAGATTTTAATTGCATAGAAACATATTCTTACAGCCTTCACCTCTTGATTTTAAAAGAACATTTCTAAAATGGAAGCATATTTAGCTTTTATACTCCTCATACAACTTTTTACTCCTGTGACCCTTTAAAAAATTTATTTTCGTAAAACCCGTCAGCGGATCCCTACTGAACAAAAGAAACATGCCTGCCAAATTTCAAACTTGAAGGTCTATTATTTCAACAACAGGAAGTATTTTATTGTGTTTTCGCCAGCGTTTTTCAAACTGTGGGGCGCGAGCCCCTAAGGGGCCATAATAACGAGGGGAGACACGAGCATATCGAAAAATTGAAAATAAATGATTATTTAAAAATATTAATTTGCTGAAAGAAAACGAATCAAAATACATTCTGACCTAACAAAAAATAAAATACACATTTACACAGATATACTATACTTATATAAATGCATCAGTACTGCACAATGTATTTGATAATTTAACAATACTGAGTAAAAAAACTTTAATAATTACCATTGATCCCCATGGGCTTGTCATTTGTAAAATTATATACAAAATTTAATACTTATCTTGATAATATGTGCGACTTATAATTAAAGTCGTATATTGAAGCTTTAGCGTCAAATTACATTATTGAATTCAATACATTGTTATTGTATGGAGGGGGAATGCGATGAAAATTATGATTGAAAATTGGATAGCAAATATTGAAAGTTTGAGAAGAGCTATATTACACCCATCCCCGTCCTTGGGAATTGGTTTCCCCAAAATTCGATCTACACAACAAAAGAAACATGTCTGCCACATTTTGAATATGTTAGTTCAGTAATTCAAAAAAGTAATTTATTAATTTGTAAGACCCCGCAATGTACTTCTTGGAAGTTGATTTTCACAAAACCTGTTCTTAGTGGATTTCTATTCAACAAAAGAAACTAGACTGCTAAATTGCAAGTCTGGTTTGTAAGTCTAGTTGTTCCAAAACGGTAATTATTAATCTATTATACCCCTGAAACCCCCTTCTTTTCCTTGAGAGTCGATTTCTGTGAAACCTGTTCTTCACGGATGTCTACTGAACAAAACAAAACAAAAACATTCCCACCTAATTTCAAGTCTATAGGTCTCATAGTTCCTCAGATCTCGTGATTAGTAAACGAGTCACTTTTCTCTTATACATGCATGGATATGTGTGCATATACGTGTGCGTGTATAGATAACATCACAAATAACTTTCGTCAAAATAATAAGCAAGAAGGCTACAAGACAATACAGGAGAATAATAATTAAATAAGAATTGTACTCCAAACGGTTAAATATATTAATAGATATATTCGGAAATACAAGGCAATTCTTGTAAGTTGATCCGTGTATAAGCCAAGAGAGTGCATTTTTCTTCAAAATTCACCCAAACTTCAGAACCCATATACAAGACGAACTGAAAAAAAATTTCCTATAACGTTCAAACATGTCGCCACGAGGTTGCAATGTTTCCAATGAATGTACGTATACATATTCATGAAGACTTTATTGTTTAAATTACATTTCGTGCAAAAATTTAATGAGCTTCATTTGAGCAAGTAATATAAAAAAAAAATTAAGTCAATTCCTACTTAGATCAACAAAGAAAAATTTTATTTTAGCTACTTTTTATTAAATAGTTACAATTAATATAAATATGTATATAAATATGACAGAATCACAACATTAAGTGGTAATTAATTTCTAGTGATTATCATTAAAGTATCGTATTATCCTCCAAAACAATCATGTCTATAAAATTTCAGTTCATTGATTGATTGATTGAATATTAACGTCGCACTGTTTAGCTACACGAGAGCTTTTGGCGACGGACCAAGTAATTTTGAACCATGGTCAAGTGACGTGGACGACACCCGAGCTGGCACCCCCTCTCCTAACTACCACACCACACCAACGGGAGGACGTTTCGGCTCTCGACAAATTTAACGCGCATCGCTGCCCTACACGGCTGGGCTCGAACTCGTGGCAAGGCAAGCCACGGTGCGATACGTATACCACTCGGCTACCGCGGCTTAAAATTTCAGTTTAACCAAATGCTTTAAAACGTGAGAAAAAAAACCTTTTCAAGTTTTGACACGTCGCCAAAAATGATGCCAACGTGGCTGTATTTGTAATTCTTTAAATAATTAGTTTTAATCAATTAATTTTTATTAATTATAATTAAATTATTGTCATCCAAAATAATCATGTATATAAAATTTCAGCTCAATTGAGCGCTTTTAAATGTATTTTATTAACGACTGAAAATTCCACCAAGATAAATAAATAAATAAGTATATTTAGAGAGTGTAAGCGAATAGTATGAATAGAAAAATCAATAAAATAAATCATTTTATGGTTCATTATATAGTTAATATTTGAGTTACACTAGAATTCTTTATGGCATCCAACAGTGCCGGTTTATCCTTTGAGCTCTTGGGGCGGGCACCCAGGGGCCCGGATATAAGCTGGACTTAACGAGATTTTCTGGTTATAAATTTCGATCCGCCAGTACCAGGGGGCCCATACATCTTTTGCGCCCAGGCCCCGAAAGGAGCTTAAATCTGCACTGGCAGCCAAGAATTTTAAGCGCTGTTCTTATGGGATATAGTTATTTTGAATCACGGTCAAGTGATGAAGACGATAACCCACCTGGTACTTTTCTTTGCAAGCTTTTACGCCAACTTTGAGCCCTACTGGATGTATCGAGCCCTTTTCGTTACACGAAAAGTTTTAAATGGAATCACAGAACTCGAACCCTCGACCCAATTTAAACCACTTTTTCATGACAACTTTGCTTCCTCAGGCAAAAACTTTTTGGAATAGAGGGAAAATTCAAACGAAGTTTAAGAAAGTGATCGTATTATAATTTCAGAAAATATGGAAAATGACTATTCTGTTTCCTCCAGGCCATTCAAAGCTAAAGGAAAGAAAATACTCTCTAACAGCATGATTCTTCCTCCTTACTATCCATAGAGTCGAATAGAATTCCTCCTTTCGGTTCATTTTTATTCCATTGAGTAAATGATTGGATAGCAAAGTAGCCAATCATAAATCACGGCATTCTTATTGAGAGTTGATGCCACTTACTTTGACAAAAGTTATTTGAGGTAATAATAAACAAATTTCTTTGTATTTAAATGAAATAACGAATATAGTTCAGAAATAATTTTTATTCTGTGAATGAGTAACTGAAATATAAAATTTTCTAATTTTATCAAATGAAATTTTTTATCAACATTATATAAAATTAGTCATTTATTAACAAAAATTTTTTCTTCTAATTTGAGTATTTTAATAGTTCTTTTTCTCAAATACAACATAAATTTACTTTTAATATATAATCATGTACATGTTTATTTAAATGCAATCTGTTCCACAGAAAAAACAACTCACAAGCTAAGAAGCGGACGATTTCATGCAAATATTTTTTAAAGGTTTTAATTCGTTACCTTGTAATGTCCTGCTGATGCTGTGCTGTGAATTGAAATTAAGTGATCGAAAATTAGTGAGCAAGTTGGTGAAGATTGAGAAGTTAATTTCATGTTATTGACATACCAGTTCATATATTCAAATTTACAGTCAAGCTTCGATTTATATTATCTCTATTTTTACGTCACGCGAACAGGGAATAAATTTGGCAGCCATATTGACACACTTAAAACATACCGTATCTGAGGTTACTCGACTTGTACGTACCCTTACAATCTAGTTTCAATCCCAGGTAAGTTTATTATGTATGCACAGCATTCATAATTTTTACTTTAAAGTGGATAACTAACTCTTCTGTTACTTCTGATGAATTGTATTGATTTTTGTTCCATAAATGGCTGAAGGTTACCATGGATAGAATGAAATGTATAGATAGCTAGTTTGAAATTGCTTTGTCAGCAGACTGAGCCGAAGCTCTTTTGATTTAACTTTATGTTTCGAAATCGGTAGTTGATTTAATTTTTAACTGGTGTCCGAGACTGATATTCGTATTCAATAAAATTTGCGTTGAAATTTTCTTCATATTTTTGGCTTATAAACGAATCTCGGGTTAAACTTTATCGTCATTATTCGTAGTAGAGCATAATCTTCTGTAATGTATGCATACTAAGGTCTAAACTTAAGAACAACTTAAGAGAGAAACTTTATATACATATATATCATCTTGGCGAAAACCCAGTGTAAAACTATATAGCTACTTAAAGTACTACTTGCTTAGTCTTGATGCTTGCTATCGAGAAACTCGATTTGAAAGTCTGGTAAATTGTGTAGTCTTCACAACTTCATTAAATGAACAGGAAGGATTAGTTTGTCATTAGATTTAATTGCTTTAGGTGTATGTTAATCCTCTTTGCTAGAGAATACTTAAAGTATACTGCTCCAAGTGTGTGTTTGCTTTCAAATTTTGAATATAGATATCTTCCTGATAGCTTGAATAAAATAACTTTTTGGGATCATTTCATTTTAAACAAAGGGAAAAATATAATCTAAATTTTTGTCCTGTATTAGCAATGTAATGTATTAAATCACTTGTTAATTCTGATAGAAATCAAAGTAGAATCTTTTAAGCTTTCTTCATCCATAAGAATATTTCTCTTACAAAATTGAAACTACTAAAGCCATTATATAAATATATCCTTGATATGCTAATTAAACAAAGCCAAGTGTTATAAACATCCAGTAATGACATTTTTCTCCTTGTCTTGATAATGTATTAGGTACTTGACAACTGTAAAAAGCATGCTGAATTGTAGTTTGTACAGTTCACTGGTATAAATTCGAAACGCCAATATAATCTAAATTTATTTTTCATAATGAATTTGTAATATTGTCAATATTTGTTGGTGACAACTTAGGGGAAGCAGTTACCAAGTCCCTATATCAAATAAATACCCTAAATTATTGAATGTAAGAATTCACCATTTTATGATTAATGCAAGAAACTAGAGTTACTCATGAATAGAAGTGAACATGCCTACTACTGCAATTTGTGCAATTCAATTTTCTATTTGAAGTAATTCCCATTTTGTTGGTTATAAGAATCGGAAATCCGATACATAGCAATATAGAAAACGTGTAGTCATTATTTATGAGTAACTAATGTTGGTGTTGTAACGCCTTTGGGGGGGGGGGAAGGGAATCGTTTGCTAACCCACTGTTACCGGTCTGTGGATCAATTGGCACCGGGACGTCCCAGGAAATAGTCCCATTTTGATTGGCCGGCCCGCGATGGTGGAACGGTTGGGGGACTCTGTTCTAACTGATGAATATTCACAGAATGCAGTCCTAATTAAATTTGAATATATTTGTTAATGACTAACAATTAATACTGTAAGCCTTTTGTAATGGATGTTTAGCATATGAACTTAAAACTTTTAGTGTTTTGGTCTGTACACAATCATTAAAATACTAGCATGTGCATATATTGATACAAATTTAATTTTGGTATTAAATTGCCTAGAATATTTTGCGGTGAAATTGTCGAATCGGCCGCTTCTCCGCCAAGTTTAGAAAAATCGCATATTTGGCACGTTTTTGTCAAAAACGACTTCTCCTTCACTGGAGAACAAATTCAGAAGGGTTACCAGATTTAGCGCATGTAGCGAGAAAACACTTAGCGTGAGAAGCGGCCGATACGACAAATCAACCTATTTTGCTTGCCATCTAATTTTGTAAAATTAAATTCTACTAAACTTGATGCATATAATTTACTAACTTTAAAATAATTAAAGAAATTAACAAATTTATTGATCTTGAGTGTAGTTTTTCAACTCAATCCTTCAATGTAGCTTGTATATCTGGTACTCTTCTATTAATGTAGTACTGTTAACAAAACTTAAACTTAACGTAATACAATTCATCAAAAAAAAAAATAATTCAGACTAAAATACAAAGTGTGAAATTACTTAAATTTTTTTTATCAAACTTTCAATTATATGCCAAAAAAATTCAGTCTAAGGATTTGTTTTAAATTAAATCATTCAGAATTGTTAAATTTCTTGTGTTGGTTTTGGGTTAAAAGTCGTGTAGGAGTTTATTGCATTTTGCATTCAAGTATGACGGCGACAGGGTCTCTAGAATTATAACATATTGACAGGGAAAGAATTTTCCTTTTTTTTTCCTGGAATGTAGGAGTACTATTGTACTTGGCTTTCTCTAAATTATAGTTGTGCACGTTTAAGCTTGGGAAAAGTTGTAAAACAGTCAAGTTTAGGAAATTAAAACTGTTGAACAAAGTATTAAAATTGATAAAAATGTCTTCTATTGTATTTAAAATTTTCCAGTTTATATTCTATCTGAACTAATGATTCAATAATTAGAGCACATCTTTTGGTGTACAGAATTATTTTAATTAGGTTAAATTTAACCTGGCTGTTGCTAATTTAAAAGATTTCGGATGAAAAAGTAGTCTATTTAGACTGGATGGAAATATTAGACTATGTTACACTAATATCTAATAACAGTATTAAGTATTTAATAAAGTTTGCTACAGAACTATTAAAAATAAAAAGCTGGGATCAGTCTAGGTTGTGACATTAAAAAGTAATCTTTTTCTACATGGGGCACTTTCGTATTCTGTGCTTATTTTGCATATCTTTGCTTTTTCTCAATCAGTCTATCAAATGCATTTTTGGCAAGGTCATGAACTTGAGAGTCCAGTTTCTTACTGGCTGTCCAGTTTATAGTTCTAATGAAGACTCTCTGTTGAGAGAATGAATCAGGTTGAATCTGTCATGGCTTAATGTCTTAATATTAATGGGGGGGGGGGGTTTAGAGTGGGTATACTACTCGGGAATCAACCTTGCTGCCACCTGACCATAGTTTAATGAGATGCATCATCAAAAGCCCTCATGTTACTTTATTGCGTAGTGTTAAAAACTTGCTGTACAAGGAAATGTGTAATATTATTTATTTAGTTTTTATCAAGGTTGTGCTATAATGCTTAAGAATGTATCTAAAATTCTCCTTGGGGGTTTTCTTTATTAAAAATGTAGGATTTTATTCTGAAGTGTCTACACATCTATTTTCCCCATTAGATTTTACAGTATATGAACATGAGTGGTCTCCTTCCTTGCATGACTCCTGTAATCCCTCTTGTTATATTAATCTCTTTTCCTTGTGTTTAATCTTACTAATATTCTAGATGCATATTTCAAATATCTAGAGCTCATTTTGGTACTTAAGCGATATCAATAAAATAAACTTGAAATCAAATTATGTATATATATACCTTCTATTTTTAAATAAACTTTCTAGTAACTAAAATTGAATACTAATTTTATATCTTGTAAGAATTCTATCACTCTTAATGTTTATGCTTGTATTTAACAGTGATTTGAAATACTGATCTGTTTTATTTTCTTAGACCTATTTGAGGTGGCTGTTGTGGTGTTAAAGAGTAGTTGAAGGATTTTTCAGATCGCCATGGCAACTGTCCAGGCTGAAACACTAGTTAACCAGAGTCACAATCCTAGTAGTCCTAATAGACTTGGGTTGTCTATGAATTCTAATGCTGTCACAAGGTATGTACAAGTAACTTAATCTATTTTTTTTATAATCGAATTCTAATATTAAAGCTCGATTATTAAAAGTTCTTTGTTAGCAATTTAATCTTTAACAAGTTTATATAATTTTATCCCTATAAAGTATGGAATAAAGGCCCTTGCAAAGTCAATTTTTTTTTAGTGGCCAGAATCGATCGCCAAGCTACTTAATTTAGGGATAGATGTTCAAAGAATTTACAAAGTTGAATTTTACAATGTGAAAGTAAAATATGAATGAGAAATGAAAAGAATATTAAAGTTGCTTTGCTTATGGCAATCGAAATCGGCTGTCAAAAAAATCAACTTCGCCCTATTCTACACTTTAACCAAGTATCTCTTTAGGATTATAGACCTTTCAGGAATTGTAAAAAAAAAATATTTGGAAGATGACTCTAAAGATTTTCAGCTATCTTGTAAATTATTGAATGTCATTGTTGCAAAGATGTAATTATTTAGAGAGAATTGCATAGACTGTACTTTCCGCTTTGGGCTCTACATATCAAAGTAAAGACTTTCATCAAATGGAAAGATATTTAAAGTCCTCGAAGAAATTTCTTAAATGAGCATTCAGAATAGTGTCAAATTGAAAGCCACTAATTACTTTTATTCCTGATTTTAAGATATGAAAGTACTAAGTTCACAGTAAATTTTTATTAGTCTATAATAAAGAACACTTGTCTTAAGTTTATTTCTTATTTGAATAAATGTTTAAAAAATAATACACACAATATAAATTTTTTATTTATGTTAAGGAAATGGTTGTGTTTTATGTTGTTTATATGTGTGCTAAGAAATCTTTAAATGATAAAAAAAATTAATATACAATAAAACTGTAAATACATATTATTGACCTCTATTCTCTTATTCTGCATGCATTATTGCAGGAATCTAATTGTTTCCGAAATTTCCTCTGTAGCACGCTGAATCATTAGTAGATTGGTTCGGCACATCAGATGGAATGTTCCTAACCCCTGATCTTGATCATATAAATAATGGATAATACCTAGCTTAGAATATTTAAGCAATAGTGAATTTTAACTGGTATATAACTTTATATAAACTTGAAAAATTAAATATATTTAGAGCCAAATAAGAAATTATAAAAGCTTGCATTTTAAAATCCTTTAAATTTCATATTTAAAGTTAGTTGGTTATATAAAATCTGGTTATTTTAGGTTTATATATTTTGTTACTGTGTTTATATTGGTATTGAAACAAATGTATATACTGATTAGCTTGGGAAATCTGAATTTTTCAAAAAGTATATTTGTAATGCATGTAGCTTTTGAAAATGAAACAAAGTCTGAAGAGTAACCTAGTGGTTATAGTCAGGAACATCACGAGTTTGAGTTCTTATGCTATTAAAAGCCTACTGTGTAGAGGGGCTGATGTATGTTAGATATTGAGGCTCCAAGTCTTCTCGTTGATATATGATATGCTGGTTTAGGAAAAGAGGCGTCATTATAATTTTGAGCCTTGTCACTTGATCAAGACTCAAAATTACAAGCTCTATTGCCGATAGACCAGTGTTAAATTTTAATACAGTATTAAATTCTGGCTATATAAAGAAAACTATATATTGAGTTATAATCTATATATTTAATTTGAGAAATTTAACTGTAAGCTTAATGCTTTTGTATCATACTATACCAGAGATCTATAGCTTAAGATTTTAAATAACGATAACATTTTTTTGTACAACAAAGAATCAAAATTTACTAATAGTATAGTTATTGTGCAAGTGTTAATTATTTGATTACAAAGTTGAATTAAACTTGCTGAAAGACGCAGCAAAATAAAGAATTTAGAAACGGTAAAATATATAAAATTTTAACTCTATACATTAAACCTTCAGTGTCTTTAATGCAGTTAAAAGCCATCATAGTCAACTTTAAATTTTCTTCCCCCAAGATCTGTTGATAAAACAGAGAATGGTTTTTGTTTAAATTTCAACATTTACTGTTATTTTCTCATTGTATATTGAATTCTGAAACATAATTGTAATTAAAGAAATATTTTACTTTTATATTGCTATTGAATTCATTTACATGATAGTTTCGAGTATTAAAAGTATACATTTAACTAATCTAGTTAGGAATTGGGTATTGGTCAAAAGAACAATTTTGGATTATTTTTATAAAAGCTGTGTATCTGTCACTTTTTACATTTTTGTATTAAAGTCTTTTGATTGTGGATGATTCCCATTTGTGTATTTTTATAATATTTGGTTATCTTCTGACTATTCTCTTGTAGTTTTAATTAACATTTTATATCGGCAGAATCTGAGAAATAAGTTAATAAACTATAGAGCTTGTAGTTAAGCTAAAAGTTATAATTTACCCTTTTTCTTATATTTGTTTCCCAACAGATTTGCAAGTGCAGTTTTGTTAAATAAAATCTTTTCTTCCTCTACAGTAACTTTCTAAAACGAGACTTGTTTTCTATTTTTACTTTGCATATGTTTGATTTCTTTAAACTTGACTGAATGTATTTATAAATGATAGACAAAATGATAAATAAAACAAAGGTTAAATATACCTGGTATGCCATAAAAGATCATTTAAACTTCATTTCTTTTTTGTGAATTTTTAAAGTGTAGTTTGCAAGAAAAGGTTTAAAAGGTAGTTGGATTTTTAGCAAAAATATTTTTAGTTGTGCCTGAATTATAAGTCAAAGTTATCTGTAATAAGCTTCATGCAGAATAACCATCTATTCCTAGGACTACCTTTAGAGGAAGTGATTGGTCGAGATTAAGAGATCATATGGTCACCTTAGTCATGTTGGACGATGTTCTGGAAGTATATTGAACAGTTTTTAGAAGAATAAAATTAATAGCTTTCTTTTTGTTCTGTATATGGTTTCAAATTGTCGCTGCCCTTTCCCAGTGGTATTTAACTAAAATTACTTTTTGCCACTAAAATATCGGACTTTCTATGATCACTTCCTAGCAAACTGCGCTTTATGGTTTCTTCTATGAATTTTTAAAGTTTAAACTTTCAAAGCTTCATTAATCTTATATGATCTTTTTGTCTTATTAGTATGGTTAATACTCGATCTCGCTAAAGATTTACAATGAATATATTTTAAAAATGTTAAAACTTCCTATTCGAATATACCCAGAGGAGAAATTATTGCATACCAAGACTTATTTAAAGATTACTATATATCTTAAAACTTTGATTTAAAGTTTAGCATTCCTCCTTTGAATAGTTTTGGAGAAAATATCAAGAGAAGTTAGATTTTCTATTTAAATGGGTCATATCGATCTACTTATACTGTGTTAAAAGGAAAGCCATTTTAAATAATTGCTAATATTTTAATGATAGCTTTCCTTTTTTCTCTAATTTCTATATTCAAATAAAATCTAGAGCGTAAGCTTTTATGCCATTCTCTACCTGATTTTGTAAAGAATTCTAGAACTTGGTTATTTGACTAAATATTTAGATTATAACAGGAGCATTACAAAAGCTACTGAAGTCTTTGTTATAACAATGTGTACATTTTTACATTTGCTTTAAAAAGCATGAAATATATTGATAAATTTTACTTGAGTAAGAATTTTTTTAAGTATTTCATTGACTTGTATAGAATACATATTATATGTTAATACTTAAAGGAATCTTCATCTTACTGTTATTAACTTAAGGGTAAGGGGCTTTACATTGATTTAATTTCAATTTAGGTTCCAGAAATTAACATGAGCTAGCTATCTTAGTAATTTGATTTTTCTTTAAACAAGGCTATTATGTTACTATATTTTATAAATGAGGAATATATAAAGTAAAATATAGACTAGACAGTATTATAACAATTTCAATTTTGATGATAAATTATGTTTTTTAAATGATAGTAAAATTATGCTGTCTTAAATTTACTAAATAGGGCATTTTAATCATTGCTTATTCAACTGGAATTGAATCTGTCGAAAGGCATCTCTTTAACTATATGCATGTAAAAGGGCCAAGGGTTCTTCTAGTGTTTAAAATTTTAATAATTTGATCTATTTTTATATATTAGGTTCTATTCACACACACACATTAAATAACTTGAAGATTAGATTTCCTATTGTATGTAGTTTCTTTATATAAAACTCTAAAATCTTTAGAACTAGGTATTAAAGGGTTCATAGACCTTACATTTAACTGTTAATTTGCCATACTTACAATGCTTTCGTCATTTTTTCTGCATCTAGCTTGGTATAAAATAACTTGCATAATACGAGTGCTATGATGTTTGAGATATCACTTAAGTTCTTTATTGTTATTTAGAAGTATTATTTTAAAATTTTGGTTCTATCAAATTTCTAAAGTTTCAGTCTGGAATATAGCTTAAAGGCTGATAAACCAGCTAAAAAGATGACTTGGTTTGAAAATTAATCATTCTTTGATATTACTAGATTTCTTTTAAGATCAGACTTATTAACTTTAATTTTGAAGTTAATTATTTTATAACATAAATTATAGTAATCAATATAAAGTGGATTTTTAAATTGATAGACATTTATCTTAAATTCACAGAGATATGATGGCTGATGATATGGGGTGGAAAGCAAAACTAAAACTGCCTCCTAAAGACAAAAGGAAAAAGACATCAGTAAGTTCATGCATCTAATTCTTGTGTCAATATTTTGTATAAGGGTCAGAGTGGCACACACAAGGGGGTCCGCCCCCCCCCCAAAGCCCTTGATTTTTTCCGATTGGTTATAATTCTAAGTATATAATACGTAAAATTTAATTAAATATTTGTTATTAATGATTAGTTTTATTCAATAATTAGTTTTTACTATGTTTTATTCCTGAAAATCGACAAAATCAAAAATAGCATGATACAAGAATGGTGAACTTTCATCCCCGGACCCCCCTTGAAAAATTCCTGTGCGCTACTGATAAGGGTAAAAAATGTATCTGTATATAATTTTAACCTTGTATGGGAAAAATTAAGATGACTTGAATAATTAAATGAATCCTTGCTTATAGAATAATTACTGCTTTTTAAAAATGCTCATGCTATATAAAATGGCTCATGACGTGAATAAAATTAAAGATTTACTATTTATAACCCATTGAATAAAACTAGCAGATTTAAGTTATCAGTACTCTAATATAAAAAAATTCGAAGTTTTAGAATTCATAGTTTATGAATTGATTTCGTCTAAAATTACAAACTTTTGGTTATTGTTAAATTTAGATGCATTATATTCTAAACTAGATTGGTATTTTTATAATTTTTCTTGTATACGACTAATGTTTTAAGCATATTTGTCTAGGATGTTACCGATACAAAAGGAAATGAGTTTGAAGATTTTTGTCTGAAAAGAGAACTACTAATGGGTATTTTTGAAAAGGGATGGGAAAAACCCTCTCCCATTCAAGAAGCAAGTATTCCTATTGCATTATTAGGAAGAGACATCTTGGCAAGAGCCAAAAATGGCACAGGGAAGACTGGTGCATACATCATTCCCATTCTTCAACGCATTGACATTACAAAAGACTATATACAGGGTATTTATAGATTGGAATATATGGAAATATTAATATTTATATTCATAAAATAGTATTTGAGTATTTTTAAGATAATTATAACGTTTTTGATATAAAGCCATGAAGTTAACTTATAGCTATATACAATTCTTTCAAAAAGCAATCAATATATAATAGAGAATTTACTTTAAGTCTTTTAAATTTCTTTTACCTCTTCTAAATCTGAATTGATTTATCCAATATTAAGATTTTAAATGATTTGTTGGCTTTATACACTCTAATTTAGATAAGTAATATCTAGGTAATTGATAAAGAGCTGTAATGTCAACTTCAAAAATTAATTTCTGGTAATAAAAAGGTCTTTAAAATACACTTTAACTATTCATGTTTTTTATAGTTGAAAATTACTAGTTTTTTTTAATGTATTCATAAAGCTTTTCAGCCTTTATTACTTTTATAAAATTGTCACTTACCTATAATCTGCCCTTCATCTCTTATCGCTTTATATTCATAATGATGCAAAAGAGTTTAAAACATAACAAACAGTTCTGTTTTCAAAATTCTAAAATTTCTTTCGTTCTCCTGTATATATTTAGTTAATGATACTTAAACAATTTATGCTTTTGTTAAACAAGTCATTCTTGAGAATTTTCTAGAATATGACTTGTGCTTTATGCGTTGCATTTGTTTTCATAGATTGTTCTGTTTACCATGTTTAACAATTAACATACTGGCGGGATATTAAAATTTTAAGAGGGTGAGAAGCAAAACTTGTTCGAAGTTTAAAAAAACTGAAGTATTAGAATTTATTTTCTATCATTTTTATAATGAATATATTCTAGCTCCATTAAATAAAAATAAGTACCAAGAGTATTAAAAACATAAGATTCTGAGGTACTTGACAAATTTGCATTATAATTTACTGAAAATAATTCACTTATTCGGTAATTTTGGCACTTTGATGAAATCCTATTTGCCACTCCTGCCTTAGCATGAACATTTGTAAATTCGATGCAAAGGTTATTTCCATTTTGAAATTTCACATTGTATTGAATATTTGTACTCCTAATATTTTAAATTTTTAAACTATTACTTGTTTCAAGAATTCAAAGTATTTTATTTTAGCACTTGTAATTGTCCCTACAAGAGAATTGGCTCTTCAGACAAGTCAAATCTGCATTGAGCTTTCTAAACACATTGGAGCCAGAGTCATGGTAACAACTGGAGGTACAAATCTAAAAGATGATATCATGAGAATCTATGAAAATGGTATGTTAACACATTGAGAATACTCCTTGAAACTTGTTTTAAAGGAAAGAGCTGTGTTTTTTAAGTCTTAAAATTTTTTTTACAGTTCATATAATCATTGCTACTCCTGGAAGAATTCTAGATTTAATGGAAAAAAATGTTGCAAAAATGGACAGATGCAACATGTTGATATTAGATGAGGTACGATTGTACTCTTAGTTATACATACAATTTTTTGTACCTTTATTTTGTACCTTGAACGTATTCTTTTTACATAGGCTGATAAACTCCTATCACAAGATTTCAAAGGGATATTGGACAAAGTTATAAGTTACCTTCCGAGTGATCGTCAAATCCTTCTATACTCTGCTACATTTCCTTTAACAGTTGAACAATTTATGGTAATCCTTAAGCTATCTATTAATAATTTGAGAATCTTGAGTGCTAATTGTACTTGTTAATGGCTTTTTAAATGTTTATAAAATATATCTATAAAAAATGTATAATATTTCGTTTAAGTATTCAGTTTTTCAGTAGAACACATTCAAAGAAGCTCATTAAGTTACTTTATATTATTAAAAGGGATTTATACACAAAATCAAACTAATGAAATTTTGTTTTAAATTTATATAGGTAATTCTAGAATTAGTCAAATTTTTAAACATTTTTAATTGCAATATTTTAAAACTAGTCTAATCTTTATTTCTTAAATTTAATTTTTTTGATAGAACTTTGGAGATTTTAAAAAGTTCTAGTAAAATCTTAATCTTTCTATATATATATATATTTTAGATATCTAATTGTAATATTTTTTATAGCGAAAACATTTGTCAGATCCATATGAAATAAATCTTATGGATGAACTGACTTTAAAAGGAGTAACACAGTATTATGCATTTGTACAAGAGAGGCAAAAAGTCCACTGTTTGAATACATTATTCTCAAAAGTAAGCATTTTATGAATTTAAGTTTTAGATAAGCAACTTTCATAGAGTAAATTTTAAATTTAATTGGAATTGAATTACTTGTGAATTAACTTGGTTATTTAAACTTCATTTTTAGGAGGAAATCTAATCTTGCGTTGAATTTTGATGTTGGGTGTTTAGTTTTCAAATGCTTACTATTAACTCATTTTATTCGAATTATTTGACATATTTTTAGACTTGTAATAAATTTAATCTCCTTCTAGCTTCAAATCAATCAATCAATAATCTTCTGCAATTCTACTCAACGTGTAGAACTACTTGCCAAGAAAATTACAGAATTGGGCTATTCTTGTTATTATATTCATGCTCGTATGTCCCAGCAACATCGTAATCGTGTCTTCCATGACTTTCGTGCTGGACTATGTCGGAATCTGGTTTGTTCTGGTATGTTAACATTGTCTTGAGCTGTTAAATGTTTTATATTTTGAATAACTTGGGTTGGTTTAAAGTAGATAAAGTTGAAATGGGTAACTTAAAATGATTATTTAATAGACTGAATAATGGAATCAATTTCATGATCTTTAATAAAATGGTTGATTAATTAAAAAATTAAGGTGAGGATTTTGAATAGAGAAAGCAGTTTTCTTGTTAAAATACACATCTTATCAAATTATTAACATTAATTTTTATAAAACCAGAAATTTTAATTTTGTTGAATTGTCTTTAAGCTCTGGTAAATATTAACATTATTTCTCTTTAAATTGGTTAATACTTTTTTTAAGTGTTGGATTTTTTTCTTGATTCTATTAAGTGTAATTTGTCTGGTTTCAAAATCTATTTAAACATATTTTTTTTGATAAATCTAATTGCTTTGGCCTTAAAGAATTGTCCATTTCTAAATCATGTATAATGAGGAAGAATGGATCAAATATGTATAGTAGCTTTTCTGATATAAAAGTTTAATCTTCCTGTTTCATTTGGTGAAATAGACTTCATTAAATATGTATTTCTAATCTCAACTTTTATAAAAGTCGACAATCTTAAATTTCTTTTTAGATCTTTTCACAAGAGGTATTGACATTCAAGCTGTGAATGTTGTTATAAATTTTGATTTCCCAAAGATGGCAGAAACCTATCTACATCGTATTGGCAGATCTGGACGATTTGGTCACCTTGGTATTGCCATAAATCTTATTACTTATGATGACAGATTCAATCTACATCGCATTGAACAAGAGTTGGGAACAGAAATCAAACCAATTCCAAAAGTATGTATATTAGTTTCTAGTTTTGTACAACTAAATTTAATCCTATCTTCTGGAGTATTTTTGCAATTTATACCAATTCTTGGGACTTTTTAAAAAGTTTTTCAAATTTAACTAGTTTTATAGTAGTAATTCAGTGTTGCTACTTTAAAATTGAAATAAATTATAATGATTAGATTAAATTAACCCTCATTCATTTACTTTATGAAATGTGTGATAATGCTCTAACTAAAGGCAATGGAAATAAGTACACTGTATTGTCTTTACATTTTGTTTCAGATAGTTTGAATAATTGATTATAGGCAGTCTTGGCTTGACTAACTTTTTCTAGATTTGGTTTACCAAATGAAATTCTGATTTTGTAGGATTTGATTAAGAAATTATATTCATATTGATATGTTTAATATTGTTCTAAATGTAAATAATTTAACAGATTAAATGACTTTTAATGTAAATTAAAGCTTCTATATAAAGTCAAATTGTAAATCTATATGGGAAAAATAGACCTGTGACTTATTGGATTAGTTCATATTTTTTTCTTTTTAGGTCATTGACAAGAGCCTATATGTTCCAGAATTTCAGTATGATGAAACTGAAGCCAACAACCAATAAATGCTCATTTAAAAGGTACATTATATGCAGAGTATTGATAAATCTCTCCACTTTTAGAATATATTTATATTTGTTTTTCTCTAGTATCTTTAGGTAAACAGCATATCAACTCTTGGAAGGCATAAGTTTAATACCTTAAGCACATTACTTTTGTTCCTAGACCATTTTCAATGAAGTTTCTACTGTCTCGGTATTTTCCTCTATAGCTCATTTATCAATTTTTTATAGCAATTTGTAAAGAAGTTAAGTCTTGCATGTCGGTAAATTTACAAAAATTAATCATCCTGGTTCGTTCTATATTTTACTCCATCGGCTTATGGTTTCTACCTGATGTATGGGCATGGTCTTGTTAAACAATTTCTTCCAGGAAGGCTTTGTAAAACAAGACTGGTTTAGTACTGTTTGCCTTGAATCTGTCTACAAAGCTATTTCATGATCTTTCATTTCAACAAAAACAATATTTCCAAGCATATAAATTTCTTTAGGAAAAATTTAAAATTCTAAAATGTAAACATAGGTTTTTATATTGATATGAATTTGTAATGTTGGCTGATTATATTGCTCATATAAACTCCAAACAATGTCTAATAAAAACTGGATGACAGTTGCCCCAAAAGACTATATTATTGAGTATAATAAAGGCTGTATTCATCATCTGTTGAACATAATGTATATTTTAACAGCATGTTATACTAATCATATTGATCTTTTCTTTAAGATGTTTGTGAAGAATGACATTGCCAAGTAATATAGATATATAATCTTATTGATGAACTCTCTTCTAATAGTGAAGATGGCCATGAAAACTTGAAACTAGGTCTTTTTTTGTTCTAACATTGGATAGCAGTAATGTTTTGAACTAATCACCGTAAAGTCCGGCGTATAACATGCACCTATACTTTCAAGCTGATTTTTTTTTTAAATTTTTGGGTATATTCACCGTATAACGCGCACCCCCTTTTTAACAAAGAAATCTGAAATATTAGTATACATTGCCTTTATGCTCTGATATCATTTATTCGAGGTATTATCCCAAATTTTTGGAAAATAGTATGCTTCTAGAACTACAACTCTTTCGTTCGTAAGGCAAGTCGTTTCTTTTAAATAAACAGTGTTTCGATACATGTAGAAGAAAAGTTTTATGTTCATATCTTTTGCTATTTTTCAAGCTATCATTTTTATACCTGGTATATAACGTGCACCCTTAAGTTTCGGTCTTATTTTTGTGTTCCAAGTGCGCGTTATATTCCGGATTTTACAGTATCTTTCATTATGGTATCCCACACTTTGATCCAGGAAATTTTTAAATTTAAAATGGTCTCTACAATCATAAATTAGATTTTAAAAAACTTGCTTGCAAGAAAAATACTAAAAGTATTGATCTTTTTTTTTAAAACGTGTAAATATGTATTTTTTTTAAACAATATGTTTATACAGACAGTGCTGTAGTAATACATGGAAGAAAAATTGAAATTCAAAGTATGGGATTTTTCATACACCTTAAATTCACTTTCAAAGACTATACTGCTTCTTTGCCTGTAAGAATTGTGATACTTGTTGATAAATCTTGGTATTTATAAAGTTTGCAAGGTGGAACAGTAGTAAAATTCAAATTTTAACTGTTCATGTACTTGAGCATTATTTTTTAGACTATCTTGCATTCAAAGAACTGAAAGATTCACCAAAACTATATAATCTAATTTTGTTGCAGTTCTTAAGCAAATTCAAATTGATAAGTCTTCTAGCATATTTGATTCTTCCATTACATTTTCTGCATTTCAAGTTGTGCTCATACTCGTAGACCTGGATATTACTTGTGTAGTCTTTCCCTGTGAGGAATAAAAAATTTAACTATGATTACTTTCTCCAGTGTAAAATTGCAATTTTACTTAGAATAACTATGTTTATAGTTTTTAACACGAGAACCCTTATGTTTTAATGAAATATAAAGTTTTTATAAAAAATTTAGAGTATCACTAATTGGGATTTTTTAAAACTTAATATTTACTGAATAGACAAAGCAATGTACCTTTCTACTGCTGAGAACTTGTTGTACTAAATCACGGAAATTCCATACGATGTGTGCAATTATTTTTAGATTAGAATTTGGTTTAGGACAAAATTAAACTAGAAATAAAACCTCAATATTGCCAAACAAATGAAGTTTTAAAAAAATTAACTACAAAATCTTTTACATGGTTTTAAGATGTAGGGATTAAAATAAAATCGCGTATAAATTCAAAGGATAGTGTATTTTAAAAGCTATGGAATCAAACATCAGAAAAGTTGGCCTCGTTTATGATCTCAAAAGAACTGTTAATAAATGAGATAAAAAAAAAATTAAAATCCAGATTAGAAAAAGTCGAGCAAAGATGAAATTAAAGGGGAAAATGATTTTTTTTAGGAAACAAATTGGAAGAATATTAAAGGAATAAACAGTAAACATTCTTAACCCAACTAAAATCTAGTTGGGGACTACTTGCATATCTAGACCAAGTCGTATATCCAAATTTATAATCGGGGTTGTTTTTTTTAAGCAGTCACAATGATAAACTAAATCTCGGTTTTCATGGAGTTATAAGATATGAATAGTCTTGTTAGTTAAAAAACGGTGCATAACAAATTTATTGAAAACATAAAAGAAAGTGCTATTTTATGCAGTTATCCTGAATTCCTAGTAGTTTAAATGCCGAGGTAGCAACTCTAATAATTGATTTTGCAAGACAACTGTATAAAATATTCAGTTGGAACTACTTCAGAGTTCAAAGCAATCCGTGAAAATGAAGTATTTAATTTTTCTGAAGGAATGGATTTAAATGTGTAGGGATATACTCTTTATAAGTGAAGGATCCAAATCTGTTGTCTGGTATAATTAACATTGATGTACAGTTGGTGTTGAAAATATTAGACAGCAATGGCTTTATTAATAAATCTTGAGTAATATGTTACTCCTTGCTGTAACATACAACTCAAACCCCACTTGGATTGAAGTTGAATTTTGGTGGGGGAGGGGTAAACAAGCTGTTTGTTTCGGAATGGTGGGTGAGGCAACATTTTGCATCCCTATGCTTTCATTCATCAAAAAAATTGGCAATTTTTCAAGTCTTTATATCGAACTTGTGTACTGT
>BMAV01000323.1:371148-398031 GCA_019973955.1 Trichonephila inaurata madagascariensis
GGGGGGGGGCAGGGTTCTAGAAGGCCCAAAGCCTGATATTATAGTTTTGCAATCCTTTGTAAGATCCGGCTTGGGGTCTCCGACCTGACTTTGCAGGGGGAGAGGGCTAATACTCTCCGTTACGCCACTGGTATACTCGTACCCTTAAAGATGACAAGTACAAACGGTAATCCGCAACAAATAAATGTGCATATCTCAATAATCTCAAAAACTAGGCCCACACCGGCTCGGCTGACTGACGCCTTTCGACAAAATGAGTAGTGATTACCATAAAATCCGGCGTATAACGCACCTATACTTTCAAGCTGCATTTTTTTAATTTTTAGGTATATTCGCCGTATAACGCGCACCCCATTTTTACGAAGAAACCCGAAATGTACGTGTGCAATGCTCTCATGTTTTGAAGTCATTTATTCGAGATATTATCCAAAGCTTTTGAAAAAAATACTATACTTTTTTAGAGCTACAACCCTTTAAGTTCAAAAGAAATGTCGTTTATTTCAAATAAACAGTATTTTTTTTTTTTATCTATGTAGAAGTCTAATTGTTTTTGTGCTCATCTCTCTCTCTCTTTTTTTAATTTTTATTTTCAAAGCTATCATTTTTATACCCTGCGTATAAGGTGTACCCATAAATTTCAATCTTATTTTTTGAGTTAATAGTCCGCGCTATACGCCGTTTTTTGCTGAATTTATGGTGGTAGATCTAGAAATGGACGGCAGTCATGACAAAAAATGCAGTTTTGTCACTGATTCTATTTGGTATATAGCTCGAAATTCAGTTTTTTGGAGAATATGTCTAGGAATAACATTTGACGATGAAAATTATTCACATCTTAATCTTATTGGGGCCAAGCAAAGAACGAGACGAGACCTCCTCCTGAGAACTAGCTGGTCCATGCTTTAAGACAGGAGTCTTCACCCTTTCAAGCCACGTCATTAAATTCTTAAAAATCCGTGGCGTAGAAAAAAAAGTGCAGCCAGAAAATTTATATAAAAAATGGAGGTTAGTTTTACATGACTACAATTAATTCTAAGGGATTGTAATAGATTGTTATGTAATACACACTGCTAGAAAAAAATTAAAGATGCACATGGATTTAACGAAATTTTTTTTAAAAATATTTCTTCTGATAACTAACGTCCTCCCGTTGGTGTGGTGTGGTAGTTAGGAGAGGGGGTGCCAGCTCAGGTGTCGTCCACGTCACTTGACCATGGTTCAAAATTACGTGGTCCTTCGCCAAAAGCCCTCGTGTGGCTGAACAGTGCGACGTTAATATTCAATCAATCAATCAATCTGATAACTAACGTAAAACAAAACATCCGTAATGTAAAGTGCAGAAGAAAACTTCATATGCAAATAAACGCTCATGATGTCAACGGCCGGAAAAAGATGCAAGTGCAGAAATTGTGATTTCGTAGAAGCTGTTGTATTTCATTGCCTCAGAGGAGAAATTCAACCTTTCGGCTGTTCTATTGAGAAAAGGTGACTGGAAAATATCACGACGTAATGTACTGGAATCCCTGTGGCATGGTATATTATAGGGAGACTGGAATCCAAGGGAACACAAAGAACTGTAGCGGGTGCCGTTGAAGAGACAAGCAATGTTATTGCAAGACTGAATTCGAAGAAACTGAACATGTTCAACGTTGACTAGGACAAAGTCGTTCACGTGATACCACAACAAGTAAAGTAATGACGGGTATATCCTGTTAATAGCTCATCGAGACAGAACAGTTAATGCGACGTAGATTCAAAGACCCTTTCTTCGGTTCATTCCGTCTCAAGCCGAATAATCTGAAATATGGTTCATGCGGGTAGTCTGTATGCGCGTAGGCCAAAGGTGTGTGTTCCGTTGATGGCAAGACACGGTGCGGCCCGAAGAAAGTGGTCTTCTGTACATCGAGATTGGATGCAAAGTGAGTGGAGTCGTGCTGTTTACGGAATAGTCCTGATTCAGTTTAGAGTGTGACACCGGAAGTGTTTTGGAATGGAGAGAAAGATACATTCGAAATAATCCTATATTCGTTCAGGAAAGATTACTTTAGACAAGGGGGTATGGTAGTATGAGCTGGATCAGCATAGGTGGATATATTGATCTGTATGTCATTTAGAATGGCAATTTGTTGGCTCAAAGAGGTATGCAGACGAGATTCGGATAACCCATGTCGTACATTACGCTTCAGCCATTGGTGATTCTTCTTCGCAGGATAATACTTGACCATACAGGTCATCTTGTGGAGAACTTTCTTGAAGTTAAAACAATACACAGAGCATGGAGCGGCCAGTATTCTCTCTTGATATTAATCCACTCGACAGTGTTTGGACATACTCAGATGATGCGTTGCTTCAAGGCTCTGTGCTACTCTCCAAGGCTTGGAGGTCACACTTCGTCAAGAGTGGAACGGTATTCCCCAAAGTCTCATCGATAACTTCATCGCATCAATGCTAAACAAGTCTTAGCAGTTCGATATGACCGCACACTAGATTAAACATCTTGTATCATTTCCAAACAATTAGTTTTTTGTCATTTGGATGTAACAAAATTGTTGACCAAAAACATCATGTCATGTTTTTATACCATTCCACAGAATTAAAGCTCCCATACATTTTTTTTTGTTTCTTTTTTCTACATTGCGTTTTGTGGCGTCCGTATTCTCCATTTTATGCTCATACACAGCTATCGCGCAACGGTTTCTTCACTTTTTTGCTGGCTCCCCTAATTTTTTTGAGGAGTATATATATATATATATTGGTTCCAAAAAAGTTAAAAATGGAAGTCGAATTGTAATACTTTAGTTTTTTTTCAATTATGATAAAAAAGGAAGGGGTTTGTACTGAATAATTTTACAAAATACAGTTTCAGAAGGGGGGGGGGAACCACTTACATAACTGGAGTTAGTCAGCCTTATGTGAAATTTGACATTGTTTTCCTTTTTTAAAATTCCCATATCCGTTAATTTGTGTTGTTTCAATTCGTAAATTTTCTTCAAATGTTTGTCTGTCAGCCGTGTTCTTGTTTGTGATGTTCTTCATTTTACTAAGAAGTTTTTCATATAAGTAGGTACTGCCAAAGATAGATTACATGAATATTGCATGTTTACGAATTCCTAGATATTCCTCTTCTATTATGTACTTCGAATAAATACCGATTAAAGAAGGATATTCATGAAATTTACTTTTATTACAAAGTTACACTGATAATCTATAAATTCTTTAAGTTCAGATGGAAGACTTTCAGTGTCTACTGGAAATGACGTGGAGAACATTCTCATAAAAATTCCACTCTCACAAAAACCTTGGAAAATCTGCTTTTGTGAATTCCTATTTCGAATCTAGAAATACACTGTTTATAATCGTATAAATTCACTGCTGCGTAGAGTTCTTTACATCGTCTTTGTTGCGCCAAATCCCACATAAAGATATTAACTATTAACATCGTCTTTTTTGGAAAGTAAATACGGAATTGCATATTTAGCAAATGACTCCATAAGATTAATATTGTTTCAGAAACTTTCACGGTCATGAAGATCCTGAACAAGTCAATCTTTGACAAGAAATTCAAAGTCTCTCATTTAGTTCTTCTCAATAAACTAATGGATATATTTTCCTTTAGATTCCATGAATTGTTGAACATCTCTCCTCAAAGAAAGCAGGCACTGAAGCATCTTTCTTCAGCTCAACCAACATACTTCGGCGTAATATACACAACATCACCAAATTCGGCCTCCATAGCACTCAAGAGCTTTTGAAATTGACTATGATTGAGTCCTCTAGACCGGATGTGTGAAATTAATCACTTTTAGAACAATCATCATACTTTTAAAGTTTGTGAGAAGGACTTTTTGCACAAATTTTCTTGGTGTATGACACACGGGAGTCATAATCTATGACTGGAGAATAACCACATAACTTAAATCTGATGTGAAGGTGAGTGGAAATAATATTAACTACCATCCATGGTTATAGCAGATATATTGTTGAAGTCTAAATCCCATTTATCCAAAGTTTGCGTAAGACTCGGAATGCAAATCTGTTTCCTCGTGTTGTACCTTTAAGTGCAATGAAACTAGCTAATTCCTGTACAACTCAGAAATCTCTATCAACACCACGAATAAAAATAGCTACTTCAGTATATGTTGCAACAGTTGATCATCCATCGCAACAGAATAAAACTTAATTTTTTGAATTTGGATTTGGATTTTTTGAATATATGTGCTGCAAGATCCTCCACGCGTCGCGCTATAGTCACACCAGACAAGCTAATATTCGATATGGCTTGAGCCTACAGGGGACAATGCACTTCAACTGCACTTGAAGACATTCTTTCACAAACTCTCCAACAGCAAAGAGTTTTCCACGCTTAGTAAATTTTTTCTGCTCTCATATAACTAACACAAACACTCTTTTTTCAGATTCTTTATTCGCTTTAATGAAAAAAGATTGTTGACAGTGTTTAGCTTTGATTTTAATTCACTCACTTAGTCACTTCGAAAATGTCCTTCTAATGCAGAATATTTCCCACTAAACTTAGTATCTTAGAGTCTCTTACCGTTATATTCCTTCATCACAGCTCCACTCTTGTTGCCAATAAGGTAAACTGCCTTACTCTCATGTTCAACAAGAAACTAAATAAACATCTGACCACTTTTGTTGATAAAATCACATATTATCTTTAACTTTTCTTTCTTTTTTAACACGGCTTCAATGCCTGTTGTGTATACTCATTCATATCATAAATGCTTCTGAATTTCACATTTTCAATGTTGGAGGAGTGTGAGTAAATTAGCTTAAAACTAACTGTACAAAAAACGTGCTTGTCGCCAACTAAACAGAATGTTTATTGCCACCTGTCTCTCTGACAACAAACTGATTAAGAGAAATAGAATTCTGTTAATTTATTTACCCTTCCCCTCTATAGTAGCAACATACTCAAGGCTGCTGAGATTTTATGCACAGTAAGATACAGTGAAATTTTAGTAAAATTTGTTGTGAGAAACTTTCAGAAAATTTTATCTCTAAAGGATATCAAATTTGTCAATATTTTAATTATATCAAGAATAACAAAAATAAAAGTTTTTTCCCGACAAAAAGCTGACAAGACAATTTTTCTTGAAATTGCCTCAAATTCAAACGTGGAACCACTAAAATGCCTTCAGCGGGCTTTGCCCTTACTTTAAGACATCCCAGGTACTAATAATTGTCTGAACCAAGTCATCTATAAGATAACTCCCCGGCAGTCCTAAAAACAAACAGCATGTGCTTCTGCATCTTAGACTTAATCATATCCTTCTGTAGACTTCTGTAATTAAACCTTCTTGGGGGGGGGAGCTGCTGCTGCTGTACCACCACTCCTTGCTCTCTTACTCTTTGGTCTCTGGATTATATTGATAGATCCAAGATTCATCCATAGTTACTCTTTGTCTGGTTTGAGATTCAACATCTCCTTTGTCAAGTTGCGTGAATTTTGCTTCTGAAAATGAATCTGTAATCGTGGAACCCAACATGCTGACATCTTTGACAAGTAGTTCTTCGTAAATAATTTTCCAGACACTACACTGGGGTAATTAAGCTCAGTCTCATTCATGATTATTTGGATGGTTGCTCTTAGGTAATAGGATTAATAATTGTCTGAATTGTCTTTATTTTCATCAACGTGGCAGAATCGTCAGTGGGTGAAATTGCCGCTTCTTGGATCGTCTGAGTGACATGCGGAAGGTTGGAACTACCTCACAGCTGTATCATATGACAGACTATCATTTCAATAAACAGCCATGATTTCATCGTGGATTTTCCGGACTCTGCAATCTTTCGAATGAAAATCACATTGGATGTTTCTATATTCGCCATATTGCGGGGTGCCTGCAGCATTATGTCCATAAGGACAACTAACATGCAAAATAAATGTTATACAGATTTTGTTTTTTTGTTTTTGAAGTAAGCGCCAAAGCCAAATCCATACATTCAACACCAGAGTACTCTTAGTTCAATTCTAGTTCATAGCACAAACTTCATACATGTACACGGCCGCGGTAGCCGAGTGGTATAGGTATCGGATCGTGGCTTGCTTTGTCACGAGTTCGATCCCAGTACCACTAAAGACCCGCCATGTAGGGCAGCGATGCACGTTAAATCTGTCGAGAGCTGAAACGTCCTCCCGTTGGTGTGGTGTGGTAGTTAGGAGAGGGGGTGCCAGCTCAGGTGTCGTCCACGTCACTTGACCGTGGTTCAAAATTACGTGGTCCGTCGCCAAAAGCTCTCGTGCAGCTGAACAGTGCGACGTTAATATTCAATCAATCATACATGTACATTTAGTAACTACACTCGCCCGCAACTTATGTTATTAACATTTCATATTCTGTATGATACGATGTGTTCGTGATTTCGGACATTCAATGTTTTGTTAACACTCCTGTTATCCTTTACAAAGCAAAAGAAAATAAACAAAGAAACAGAATGGGGTAACGAGTTGTATGTGGCGACTTTGAACTCGTATGTGAAGTAAACTAACGTATTATTTGTAAAGGTTGGTTATTACTGCTCTGGAACAATACTAATTCAGACTCCCGATCTGCAACCACACATTTTTACAAAAAATATTCAAAGAGTAAAATTTTTTAATTACTATTCCATCAGAGACAATTTTTTTTTATTTAATATGTATTCTTTTTGTATTCTAGTTAAAGTTTATATTCTTTCTCTTAATACAGGGTGATTCATAAAGAAGTATAAAGTTTCAATGTACTATGAATCAAGAGCAATGTAAAATATAATATGTTACCTGTACTAGAGTTGTATGTGATTATTTTAGACCTTCTTAGGAACAGTCACAGATGTTTTATGCGTGAAACCTTGGTCACACGAGACTCAACGAGTCGGTAATCCATTTCCGCCCAAACGCGTGTTAGGGTATTTGAATCAAGTTCATCGATGCACAGAAAGGGGAGAGAAGAATACCTAGTCCCTTATGTACTTCCACAGGAAGAAATCATATGTTATTAAGTCAGGACTTCAGAATGCCCATTTGGTAAGTGGTAAATTATAGTCCACAGCTCATCCAGTCCATCGGTGAGGGTGATGTTCATCAAGATAATCTCGCATTAGGCCGACAAAAGAGGTGGTGCACCATTTAATTGAAGAATGAAGTTGTCAATGTCTTCCTGCAGCTGTGACATCAACCAAAGAGTTTGTCGCGACCCGTCGGTCGCGGGTATGAGAAGGTTCGAGTAAGAAACAGAAATGATTTTATAATCCCTATTTTTATTCCATTTTTAACCCTTTAACGGACACAAAGCTAAAATACACTTTTCTGTGATAAAGTACTTGATAAATGTAATGTTCTCATCCTCTATAAACATTATTTAGTCACAAAAAAAAAATATCTGATCAGGGGTTTTATTCCTGGGTGGTGGCTAGACGTTATAGCCACACTGCGCATTTACGACATTTAACTTACTTTTCAGGACAGAAAAAATGAATCATTTTACAATAAACTTTTTTTATGAAAAATTAACATTTATGCTAATAACTATTTCAATAACAATTAAATACAAAATAGAAGTGCAATAAAATAATAATAGAATATAATTGCACAACATACAATACTTACTTAGAATATACATTGAAATTGGTATTTATCCACAGTTTTTGCATTTTATTTAATTTTAGTATAAAAAGTTAGACATAGAATAATATTTTTGAGGATTTAAATTAGTTATTTCACAAATTTGATGAGTTATTTACTGTGGAACTTTATAACATGCAAACGTTTTCTCCGAGCAGAAAAGCTGTAATGAAAGATTTTCGAACCCGAGAATATTGTACCACATATTGTAAATAAAGTTTGTTTATATTTCCGACCCCCAACATTATCACGTGATTCTAAGTGCTCTCTCTCGAGTACAGGAATAGGTCATTTTTCTGCTCTATGTGGGCAGTGGATATAGAGCCCCTATCCACATATAAAAACTTTCCAAAAACCTAAATGAAACCTTTTTTTTAAAAAATTATGCAATTGCTTAATTCATTCAGATGAGAGAAAAGTATACTTAAAACATGTCGAATTTTTTTTTTCAAAGATCAGAAATTTTATTTATAGTAATCAAAATGCAATTTGTAGATTTACACCAAGAAAAACTGTTTTTAACTACCCATCAGGGGACATGAAATGTAAAATAAAGTATCATGCTGCCATCCGTATTAATTTTTTATGCATTTTAGCTTCAATTAATGCATATGGATAGACTAAATATCCAAGACCTGCTTGGAGGAAAATTTTTTAATTTGTGGCTAGACCTATTAGCCACTGCCCGCTAAAGGGTTAACACTAAAGAATGCACTTTAATATCTAAGCCCGAGGAGCAATAAGAATTACTAATCCTATTAAATATATGGAAGTACTTATCTGGATTATGATCTTGTACGATCCTGCTTCTAACTTACCAACTCGTCAGTCATAAAGTGGATTGTTCCCACTGTTCTATGAATTTTTACATTTTAGATTTAATATTACGTATTGCGACCACCGGTCCCTCACACTAGGCTTTCCGCTTAGGATCAAATCTTAATCATTGCCTCGTCTACTCAACGACTTGCACTTAAATAGAAGTTTGCATTTGTATAAAATCAAGTTCTCTCTACAGAAAGCGGTTTTCAAACTACAATCACAGTTAAAAAGAGTATTTTCCGCAAGAGGATTAGTGGAAGCCCGAATTGAATCTGTTACAAGTAACCTATCCAAAAAGTGACTCCCGTGACAGTTTACTCGTGAAAAAGAAGGGACCATACACTTTCTTTCTCTACACTGCAAAAACACATTTATCTGAAGGGAGTTTCGCACATTTTGCACTGTCGCTATTGCCTGCGTCACTTCCTTCAGGGGAGAGACACAAACTTTAAGATTACATCTACCTTAAGGTTCACTGAGATGGTGCTTGTGTTTGGCTGTTACTGTTTCATAGCATCAGAAAAGTGTATACTTCTTTATGAATCACTCTGTAATTTTACACCTGACTATCACGAACAAATAAGGATTGTTAATTCTGTTATATTAAAACCTTCTACCTCTTTTTTTTCCTTTCCCCCCAGATACTCGCTCGTTTTTTATGCGTCATTGTATATTCTACTTACCTTTATGGGTATCTAGACTTACTATCAAAGCTCTTTACCTTTTGAGTTTATCCCCTCAGATCTTCGTTAGAGATTCTCTCTGAAAAATTATAAACCACGAGTAAATTTTTTAAATTAGAGCTTCTTAAAGGGGGAATCACAATCCTATTTAGAATCTCGTATCTAAATTCGAGAATTGCAAAAATTAAGCAAAATATTTTTTTAAAAAAAAGATTCTAGTCAAAGCCGGCTGGGTGGCGTAGTTAATTTGCCGCTGACCTAGTACGCCTAAGGTTGGGGGTTCGACCCCGGCCCAAGTCGATGGATTCTCATGATGCACAAAATTGACAGTGACCATGTCGCACGATTAGCGGCATGTAAAAAATACCTTGAGTGCAAAATCAAAATCTCGGCAAAATCAAAATCTAAAGTACGATCTTGCATCGCCAGAGCTCAGGTGCCTCCCTCTGGGGAGGAAACTGGGCATCAAAATTCCTGTGGCGATTGGTATCCGCCTGCATCAGTGATATTCAACCTGTGGCCCACCGGGCCTTTTTAAGTGGTCCAGTCATGGCCCATTGCTCTGCGAAATTTATTTATTAATGAAAATTTGGTGGGAAATTCTTTGTTAAAAAATCAAATACATCAATTGTGCTTTTTGCTGTCAATGTCGTATGAGTGCGAATTGATATTTTTTTTTTTCTGATTAGTGAGACAATAGATAACAGTGGAGTAGTGACCATTTTATGAGTGGAACTAATTTTTAACTATCTTTCATATCTTACAATCGAAAAATATTCGAAGAAAATAGAATGTTTCAAGACGATTGGGAAGTTGACTGTTTTGTAGTTAAAAACAAGCATGGTTCAGTAACTGTTTGATTTGTCACGAAAGTGTTGTATTTAAAAAATACCAATAAATAGGAATCGTTCAATGACACTTTTCCTCGAAGATCTCCTTCAAAAGGTGATAAATAGGCTTTCTTGAATAATCTTTCAACAGAAAAAAAGTGTTCTCTGTCAGTGGTAATATCACAGCGGTAACAAAGGCACCCTATGAAATTTGTTATATTATTGGTAATCATATGAAACCGTTTACTGATGCAGAAATTGTAAAAGAGTGATTCTTAAATGCTTCCAATTTAGAAAAATTTAGTGACAAAATTAAAAAATATAAAAAATAATAATTAAAAAAAAAACAAAATAGGAGTTTTAATATTTTGATCAATTTTCACATTTTAAATTTTCTATGTTATCTTGGTCTTAAAGCATCCCCCCTCCATTAATTCTCATGTTGCGGCCCGCGTGAAATAGCTAGCATAGAAAAGCTTAGCTAGAAAAAAGGGTTGAGTACCTCTGGTCTATATGGCGCAGCACTAAAAAGATATACCAGCTCCCGAGGAATGTACTAGGTCTGCAATGGTAAAACACTAATCCGCAGCCCCATCAGAAATAAAAAAAAAAATTCTAGACGAAAAAAAATGTCAATATTTATACGTAACGTCCAAGAAAAGGAATACAGTCTGTTTAGATATAACATGTCATCATTTTTTATTTCACAGCTCTTTTTTCACGAACCGATTTTCCAGCCAATGCTAGCTCTATCTCGCGTGCCCTCTATCTCTCAGTTTGAGATTGATATTATCTCTGAATTCTTTCATTGAAGTCAAAATTGTCTGACATTTATTTTTTCACACACTCACACAGGTTCGTTACAATGAACAAAAAATGTCTAATTTTGCTATGTTTTTCAAATATGGCTTCGAAAATTATGAAATTTTTTAGCTATGCTTTTCCAAAAAAAAAAAGCCATTTAATATAATTTCGATTCGAAATCAGAATAGAATTTGCAACACACACTTTTGTAACTATCTTAAAAGTATTAACATTTTGAACTGCATCGGTTATACAATTTTCAGTATTTATTTATGGTAATTTCAGCATTAATGTTTATAAAACTACTTTTAAATTGGCGCAACTTTTCAAAATGTGTAAGACTTTCTATGTCCTACATTTTCAAATAATTATTTAAAATTTAATTCTTTATATAAAAGTAACCGGATTATTCGCATATACATTTGATTATGTCTTTAATCAGCGGTAAATTGGTATTAGTTTACCAAATTATATTCGTTACCGGTTTCTGTGTATACCAAAGAATTATTTTCAAAGAATTTTCTTAATGATTAACTATTAACAATTTTTTAATTCTTATTCTTATTTTGCGTGTTTCTATATCCAGAGCTGCAAAAATATTTATTCCGAAGAAAAAAGTTGCAAGTGAAAAAAAAATTGGGAAACTCTAATATAATCGTCATCATATGCCAAATTTGGTTGATAGTTCTTCCAAAGGAGACAACATTTTGTCGCCAAACATATCTTAGCAATTCCTTTTCAAGAATTTATCCTGTAAAACCGATTTCCCTGTAAGTAAACTCATTCCGCTGGGAAAAAGCAAATCTGTATTTTGTTAGACTTCTAACATTGTTCTAATTTCTACTAAAAAGAATAATTTCGGAAACGATTCACAAATGCTAATTTTTTAAATTTAAACCATCAATAAAAATAAAATTTATTACAAGTTATTTTATCTATGAAAATTTTTCCAAAAATTACTTATGAATGTAATTCGTTTCTTGACAGCAAATTTTCTGGTTAATTGTCATCTTTTGATATTTAAAAATAATCAAATCTGCTTTCATTTAGTTATCCATTAATGGATCACGGTACATTAAATTCTAAAATCTCTAAATTGCGTTCGACTTTCAAATAATTCGCTAAGAATTGTTTTTGATATGTGCTTACATATCATAAAATTTTTCAAAAATAATGGTATAAATTTTCAAACTATTAAAGTTTTTGCTATTTTTTAAAATTTATAATTACATTACTCCTTTTGGCTTAAAATTGAAAATAGTGCTTTAATAAAATTGTTTATATTTAAAAATAAAGTAAATAATTTGCCACACAGGTTTTTTAAAATAAGCTATTTAGAGAAATAACAATAGATCTGGCAGAGAATTTAATTTTAAAACTATTCAACTCGAATAAAATTAAAAAAACAAAACATTTGGACGTGTGTTGCGGTTTTCTTAATCAAATTCCTGTTAACAAAATATAATAATATTACTTACCTTGCGATCTCTGATTAAAGTTTATAACATGAATACTCTTATCCAATTTATGAATCACTTTGAGTGGTTTCCGTCAGGAATCTTCCATTGAATTTTTCTCAATCTCGTTCTCCTCCCACTGTTTTCATAACAACTTCTGAACGTTATATATCGATCTCTTAGCATTCTCTCGTATATACTCGTAGCCTATCTCATCTTCACTCCTATTCACAACATATCTACTTATATATTACTGTTAATCTGCATACATCAGCGCTCCTTCACAACGTAAGGTTCTCTTCATAAAGTAGCTTAACTCCAGAAAATACGCAGGAGAACCCTATACAAAATAAATTTTAAAAATAATTTTTCAACTAAAATTTTTTTCGAAAAAACAAAGTCAGATACAGTCGACTCTCGCTAATTCAAATCTGCGATAATACAAACCTTTTGCTAATTCGAAATATATGCTCAGTCCCTAGAAAAATTCTTGATATTTCGAACTAAAACAATACGTTTTGGTACACTCAATATTTCATAGTAAAATCTGGAGTAAAATGAGGAATGGAAGAGATTGAGAGGGGCGTGAATGAATCTTGTTCGAGAAGTTAAGAAAGACGGAGTGGAAAGGGAAAGGAGAGGAGCGACGGAGGAGTGATAAAAAAAACGTCAAAATTTTTGGTGGACTGATTAGGCTAAAGAGACTACCCAATGTCGATACTATCAAGTATACCCCGTAGCTGAGAGAGAGTGTGAAACTGTGAATACACCTTGTGTTAATTTTAGATTCTAAATTTTCAAATTTAAATGTGTTATAGAAAAAAAATTCTCTTCCTGTTTTTTGGAGGAGTTTTTTTCCTACCCTCTTGATAATTCGAACTTTTTCATTGGTCTCTCCACCTTCGAATTATCGAGAGTCGACTGCATATTTAAAATTAAGTTATACAGCATTATAATATAAAAGAATTAAAAACACTATGACAATTTTTTTTAAAAATTTTTTTTAAAAAAAAATATTCATTAATGAACACTTCAAGAGCAAAAGTATTATAGAGACGTCAAAATTTTATATCTATATTAATTAATATGTATTAATTTTTTAAATGTTAAAAGTAATCCAATAAAATAAGATATGTGATCAGTTATTTATTACGTACTCATTTAGACCAGTGCTTCTCAAACTTTCGATTCTTGCGACCCAATTTTCAGTCATAATTTCCTTTGTGGCCCCCTTTCTCCATACAATAACCATGTATTGAATTCAGTAATACTATGCTTTGATGCTAAAGTTGCAGTACGACTTTAACGTCTTAAGTCCCACTGACGTATATAAACGTCTTGGTCATCCAATGTATTAATTGGTCCGAACGTATATATATGTCTTTCCGAAGTACGATCTTTTCTGTGAACTTCTATCCATAGCATTATTCTGAAAGCTTTGTAATGCAATTACATTAACTTGACAGTGTTTGAGAAGGATTTACGTATTTCAGAGGATTTGCTTCTTTATTCCTCTTTTATCCCCCCCCCTCCTCCAATACATATCATACGCGCCTACATGAAAAAACAGTGGCATTGGGGAGTGAACCGTATAACTTTTAATCTCGGCAGTTAAGGAATTATTTATAAACCGTACAAATTATCAAGATAAGTGTTAATTTTTGTATATAATTGTATATATGACAAGCCCATGGAGTCACTGGTAATTATTAAGCTTGCTCTTAACTTTTGTTCAATTATTTATAAAATACATTGTGAAGTACTGATACATTTATAAAGTATATAGATGTGTTATATTAGTATAGATGTGTACTTTATTTTTTATTATGCCAGAATGTATTTTGTTTGTTTACTTTCAGCAAATTAATAATTTTTTAAATAATCTTTTGTTTTCGACTTTTTAATAACCTCGCGCCCCCCTAGGGAGTGCACCCCACAATTTGAGAAACGCTGATTTAGATACATTGTAATTTTTATGATTTAATTATATCTCAAATAATTGAAGGATAACTTTGAGTTGAAATCTTTTCTATCAAAAGGACCTCACAGTAAAATTTTCTTATAATGACCAGCAGTATAATAAGTTTTTCGGAATGTAAAATATTTGATTTTGCATTCTGAATTTCATAACTGAATATTTAGATTAAAGGAAATTTTAACATCGGAAATAGACCAATTTTTTTCCATGTTCCTTGAAATGAAATATTTTTTCAAAATAACAATTGTTTTCTTTAAATAGTGTAATGGGTCTATTCGCGTTCTTCCAACTAATCCTCTTGGGAAATACTGGGTTTTAAATATTACTCTATTAAAAACTTTCCTCCTCCGAAGAAGACGTGAATATTCAAATCAAGGCTTGTATTTAAAGATTAAACTTTCAAGCTAAAGGGGCGAGAGGTTAGAAGCTAACAGGATAGCATGTAGCGATTAACGTAAAGCTAGGCGAGAGCGCTTGTTAGATTATTTTATTAATATTAAGATTGACGATTTAGTCAATTAGTTGTTAAATAGGATTCGGTCGGTTTGAATTAGGTATCTTTTGAAATCCTCTTCAAATATAAGAAGGTGCACTGCTTGGACGTGCTAAGTCACTAAACCAGCTCGGGGATTTGGTCAAATCACTTTCTTACATCAGAGAAATTACCTCAAAGAGACGTTATTTTAACATCTTCCGTGAATTGATCATCTTCCTTAGGAATTTGATGAAAACCCAAAATTCATCATTTTCCTGAGACATATACACCCTTTCTAAGTTCAATAGCTTTTTGCTTAACTTTCCTCTTTGAATCGATGTTAACGTTATTCATATGAATATTATGAATTAGTTTCAAAAGAACAAAAATGAATGACAGTTTCGATGAAATTACGTTTTCTCTTCGATTTTTGTAAATAGCTTTTTTTTTTGTTGTCATCATGTCATTTTTATATTCTTAATATGTGCGTAATTTATAAATATGCACTTTTATATATTAAATTTGGTAGCATAACAACTAAAATACTATTATTTATAACTATCTATTTATGACTAATAAACACAATGAGGAGTGTTTAAAATGCATTTTTTTACATAGTAACACTATTAATTTCTCCTCTATTAAAAAATCACCTATTTTATTGAGATCCCATCTTCCTCGATATCTTTGCTCAATTCTTGAATATCTCGGTAGAATCCTTCTGCTTATTCATAATACCTACTATTCATAATCCACTCTCCCTTTTATGTATTTATTTATTTATATACAGTCGAACTTCTATATAACGAACCTCTATATTGCAAACTTTTTCCTGGAACCTTGAACATTTTACGATTTTCTTCGTAAAATAGCCTCTCTATAACGAAGTGCATTTTCTATATAACGAACTTTTTCTTTTGTGATTCAATTTTTTTTCCTCCCTATTTTTAAAGTATTTCTGAAAAAATTTCAAATTATTCTCACTTTAACACATTTTATGGTGGTCATAAATCTTGAACTTGTTTTATTAGATCTCAACTCACCGAGAGCAATAGAGTTCTGGTCGTTTTATCCATGAAGTGAGATCTTTTAACCCCAGTGCCCAATTCACTAGAAACATCTTCGATATCCTCTTTTACCCTCAGTGGAGTTGTCCTGCGTCCCCGTGTTCTAATTATAAAATAATGTATGTTTAATTTTTCTTGTATGGTTTAAATTATAAAATGTCCTTGAAATTCATTAATTTTAGTATGAAAATAATATTGAGAATACAGTGAATTCGACCATTTTTTTTCTTGTTTTCCTTGCAGTTTTTCTTTCTTTCTTTTTTTTTGATGGGTAAGATATATAAAATAAACATATATTAATTTTATAAAAAAGTGTGAATAATTAATTTTTTAATATATAGTGTTTGTGAATTTAAAATTTGTTTTATGTGGTTTATAAAGTATATTAAAAGATGAACCTCTATAGAACGAATTTTCCATACAACGAAGTTTTTTCTGGGATTTATGACTTCATTATATAGAGGTCCGACTGTATATATCTTGTTCAAATTTTCAATAGCCAAAAAAAATACTTTTTATTCATCCACTCAAGTTCAAATACATTTTTTTAAACCTGTAGTGGATGACACTGATGTTAATACAGCTGTTTCACAAATATTAATTCATTAATTAAATTTGATTAACTAAAATATTTTTTTTTATCAAAGTAAGAATTGACTTAATTTTTTGTTTTTTTTTTGTTTTTGATATTGCTTGTTTTTTTGCTTTGCTTGCAAGTTTTAGGTCGAGAAGTCCATACGGAAAGTCAGTAGATGTATTTTGAACTTTAGTATTGCCTAGAAAACTATGAACCACTGAAGCAAACTGTCTTTCAGATTACGTTGACAACCATCCACACCAGAGTTTCACAAATTGTGGGGCGTACCCCCTTAGGTGGGTGTGATAACTTTACGAAGGGGGCGCGAACCTATTGAAAAGTCGAAAACAAAAGATAATTTTAAAAAATATTAATTTACTAAACGTAAACAAACAAAATACATTCTGACCTAAAAAGAAATAAAATTATCATTTACACTGATATAATAAAATTATAAAAATGTCATCACTGCACAATTTATTTATTATTAATTTAACAATACTAAGTTAAGAACAAGTTTAATAATTACAGGTGACCCCATATATAAAAAAATATACACAAAAATTAATACTTATCTTGATAATTTTTTCGGTTTATAATTAATCCCTTAACAGCCGATTAAAAGTTATGCTATTCTCTGCCCAATGCCACTGTTTTCCACATAGGTGTACGTATATGAGTTATTGAGGGGTGGGGGAAGAGAAAAGGAATAAATCAGCAAATCTTCTGAAATAAGTAAATCCTTCGCAAACACTGTCAAGGTCCTTTTATTGCATTCCAAAGCCTTCGGAATAATTTTAGGGATAGCAGTGCACAGAAAAGATCGTACTTCAGAAAGATGTATATAAACGTCCGGGGAAATTAACGCTTTGTCTGAGGGAGACGTTTATATACGCCAGAGGCACTTAAGAGGCTAAAGTCGTATTGTAGCTTTAGCGTAAAATTATAGTAATATATATTGCATGCAATACATTGATATTATATGGAGGATGGCAGGGAAGGGGGGGGGGAATATAATTGAATATTGGGTCGAAAATATTGAAAGTTTGAGAAGCACTGATCTACACACACTATTTTCCCTTTTCATCTTTCAACGGTGTTTCTTAATCTGTGGACGAACTTCGCTTAGCATCCTCACTTGTGGTAAACATCTAGAGATTTTTTATATTAGTAAAACCTTTTCCATTCGTATTCAAAACTATCAAAAATTCAAAAATCCCGAGGAATTGCTGATTTTATGAAAGCTTAGTGATTATTAATTCAAATATATATTTGTGTAAGAACTATAAGAATGTGCGGTGAGAATTTATTGATCGAATAATAAAAGTAGCGTAAAAAGGTTAGTAGAGAACACCATCTACTGGGCTGTAAATGGTTAATTTTGTAATTTTAAATCATAATAAGGGACGAGGATTACACGTCAACAATCATCTAACATCCACTTCAAAACACATGAGAAGTTTGAAAAAATCTACAAAGTGTGATACACACACACACACAAACGGAGACAAAGTGTGCAGCTTGAAAAAAGAGTGGAGTTGGCAACAACTGTTTTGGTGACGTCATCCAACGCACATCCTCTATCCTTGGGGCCAGGGCTGATCCTAGGGTATCGGCCGCCCTCGTGCAAACACCTAATGTGCCGCCCCCTAGAGAACTTTTCATATTTTGACTAATACTTAACATTGACGTTAAAAACACATCTACTTATATAAGAATAAAAAAAATAAAACACATTAATAATAACTCAAATAAAATTTGAAGAGCAAAACTTCATTTTTTGGACAGGTAATGAGTTATAATAGCGACAAAATGCTTTAACAAAAAAATAAACTCTCTCTCTCTAACAAAAATATAACCTTTAAAATAAAAATAAACATTTTATAATTATAAGTGCAAAACAACAGAATTTACTCAAAAAATACAATCTAATAAAAATAAATACTCTAAGGCACAAATCTCGTGGTAAATCAGTCCTTCTACTAAGACTAAGTAATAAACTATACCGTAAAATCCGGTGTATAACGCGCACTTTTAACTCAAAAAATAAGATCGAAATTTACGTTTGCGCGTTATACGCCGGGTATAAAAATGAGGGCATCGAATTACTGTTTCTGTGAAAGAAATAACATTCCTTATGAACTTATAGGGTTGTAATTTTGAAAGTACCCTATTTTTAGTAAAGCTTGGTATAATATTCGAATAAAGGACTTCAAAACACAAGATCATTGCGCAAATGCATTTCAGGATTCTTCGTAAGATCTTGCGTGTTATACGGCGAATATGTGTAGGGGCACGTTATACGCCAGATTTTACTGTAACTGTAAAATAACTTTTCTGGCTTTCTGAGAAGCAAATTTGTTAATATATAGTTTCGGTTAAATAAATTTCTTCTGAGATTTCGGATTCAATTGAGACTATGGCCAAATCTGAAAGCCTTTCTTGTGTCATATTATTTCTCAAGTAATTTTTAATGATTTTTAATTTATTGAAACTTCTTTCATTGGAAGCTATACAGAAACAGGTTAGGTTAAAAAAATTCTTAATGCTAGAGCGAAATTGGGAAAACAGGGAATAAGATCATTTTTCACTATAATTTCTAATATCTCAGTTGGCTGTTTTTTACCAGGAAAAATATCTTTGAATGAAGTTATTTTATTGAAGAGCTTTATACCGTCTATATCTTATTTTGGAATTTCTTTTTTATTTTCTCTTATTGTTCCAGCAATAGGTTTTTTCTTTTCTTTTAAAAAATTCATCTTAAAGTGGATGTATACCAGTTGTCTCCTCCAAAGTCACGTTCTTCCCAAATGTTTATGTGTCTATACATATAAAACATGTATTTCTAACTGTGAATCCCTCTTCTAAATCTCTATCGATTTCAGTGGAGGAATCATACTTGCTGTTATACTCTTCATCATTTGATTCTTCCTCATCATAATCACGAACAGAATTTCTTCATCCGAAAATACTGTTGTATTATATCTCTCCGTTAAATACTGTATCTATTAAATTACTTAAATATCACATTTCTTCATCATAACTACAATAATACGCCATAGTATAAGGAAGATTTAAAAAGTGCTCAAGCATTCAGAACTGTAACGGCAATTCACGCGCAAGGCATGACATACCCGAAGAGGCGGTATCCAAAAATATATATTTAGAATTCGCCTACAAGCTAAGGCCCCTCAAAGGATATGACCTCAAAGTCAGCTACACGAGAAATTATCAATTTTCCAAAAAAGGCTTAGAAGGAGCGTTGAAAAAAGGTAGACGGTGGGTATGACATAACCCTGCGCGGGAAGTGCCGGGTTAAAACTGAGAAAGATCTCTGACCTCATGCATTCTATTTCGGTATAGTTAAAAATATTTTTAAAAGTATCTCTACATAAGGGAAATTCGAGACCATTTCTTTTGCAACTTCGATGCTTGCATAAAGCCTCGGGTCTTCCATAGGGACGATTTCCGATTCCGAGTCATATAATTTATTTCTCTGTAGCAGTGTGGAAGGAATTTCTGTGAATGCTTGAAAATAAAGTTATAAATTTTGGATTAAAAAATAACTAAATTCTTTTTTAATCGAATCTAAATTTTCAAACTCTTTAAAGTTTTCTATTTATTATAGCAAACTCTAAATTTTTTCCATGAAATATTTAGAAGATTAAAATAATAAGCTTTTTAATTTTTTTTTCAAACTCTCAAAAAATTACATTTAATCTTTTTTTAAAATTTTTTGACTGAATTATGAAATTTCTGATTTAATACAAACATACTTTGTTTAATTGTTTGTTTGTTTAAACATATTAGTTTCATTTCTAGAACAAAACGTAGCTTGGCTTCCAGATTACTCACTCAAAATTATTAAAATATCTCCACCAAAAGTAAGCTTTCAAAAATTCTAAGGGTTTTTTTAAAAAAAACTAGGAACACAATCACAATGCTCTGAATTTGTAGTTTCCTCTTTTAAAGTTTCTAAATATAAGTTAATAAAACATTAATATTATTATTATACTTGTTTGTTTGATTTTTCAAATATCTTAATACTTTGAAACTAAACAGAACAATAAAATATTTGTAGAATAATTCGAAATTTCTAAGATAACTCAAAACTTTTTGACAAAGGCCACAATATCGCAAAAGATATCTAAAATTTTTTAACTAAATTTGTATCTTAATTACATTAAAAATGCTCAAGATTATACAACCTTACTACTTATTGAATAATTTTTCACATTTCTGTTTTGTTTGAGAGAGAGAGAGAGAGAGAAAATCTCTCTCTCTCTCTTGTCTACTTTATAAATTGTGTTTATCATATTTTTGTTTCTGTAATGCATTTTGCTATCACTTTAATTAAATAGTTTCATACTACTAGGAGCAACTAAAAAAATATTACCTATATTTTTCAACATTTATTATTGTTCTGTAAAAAGAAACCTTTCATTAAATGCTTTTTATAAGAAATTTCTGCAATAGTTCTGACATTCTTAGTTGCCTTTTTTAAAGATTTTAAATATTGCTATAGATTGTTAAAGATGAATTTTGATTAACTTTGTTAGAAGTATACAGAATGCTATACAATATTTTAAAGAAATTATACGATTTTTATGTATTTTTATAATTAATTATACAAATAATTAATTATTAGTTTGTATTAAATATTCTTTCAAATTCTCTGTGCAAAAGATCTTAATCAAGAAGGTATCGTGCAAATCACTCTTAAAATAGCAACAAATACAAAAAGAAAAAAGAATTTGTGTTTTTCAAATTCAATCTTACAAATAATGGTTCTTTTAGCAGTCTTAGAGTATATTAGAAAAATTATATATATGTATTTATTTCACATGTTACCTTAATAAAAAAAACAAAAAATTTGTGCGTATCTTAACATACATATAAATAAACTTAACATACTTTATTTCTTTGAAAATTCTTTTCACTGTTTTAAGCAATTGAAATTAAATATTTAGAAATTATAGATTGTTTAATTTTTTACTAAACAAAATTATCGTAATACGTTATGATAACAAACAAAATCATCAAAATAAATATAACTATGCTTTATTTCAATTTCGCGCTATTGTTAGGATCCTTTTAAGAGAATATGGTAAATAATAAATGAATGTACTCAAAGACTCATTCGGAAGTCAAATTGTCGTAAAATTTCCTCAGTTTTCTTCAAAAAGGTGTCTTTTTTTTCAGAGGGTCCTTCTGCCCCATTCTTTTCATTCGTCCTTAAGAATGTCATAAATCTTGATCGTGCTTTTCATTACTTTTGTCCCATGTGTCGAAATTCTTCCTTAACGCCCCCTCCCTCTACTCCCATGGGACCAGAGTTGAGAACTCATGAATACTCGTTAAAAAATAATTAACTATAGACTTGGAGGGGGACAGAAGATTTCTGGCGCTTATGGGCCAGATCTTTCTCGGAATGGGAAGCAGATCCCTTGCTGACTGAATGCACATTCGGTCTTTTGGTTGTTACAGAAATAAAAGAGAAACGGAATAAATAAAATCTAATATTCTCTTTCACTGGACCACTTCTGAAAAAAATTCCAATTGTCAAACCTTCATGTAGCTTCTTAGTGCAACGTTTATTACAGTCAATCAATCAACAGACGAAGGGAATACTTTCATTTACAAGCAAAGAACATTCTGAATATGTTTTTCCCTTCCCAAGTGTTATCTGTATTTCACTTCAAACGATCTTTTTGTGGAACCGCTTTGAATGAGAAGTTTTTCCTGCTTTCTGACCCCACATACCACTCCTTGTTTTCTCGTTATTTTGAGTAATTTTACCAGCTTTTAAACTTTTTTATAGTAGAATCTGAGATTCAGAATTCACACGGAAAATTTATATCGTTTGAAGCCAGTGACATACTATTTCATAAAAGTAGAAAGGAACTCTTAACATGACCATTAATAACAATTTACGACTTTTTGCTTACACACGTCCGGAGCCCTTGTAGCTAGGGGGGCCTGTATTATTGAATCCAGGCCCCCTGATAAGGCAGGCTACACCCCTGATAAAAGGGAATGTTCCTCAGAATTTGAAATCCATTCTTATATCTCTCGAACTATCTTATGCTATCGGGACATCGGGACTTATTTTGATTTTTCAATAACTAATTAAAATTTAGCATATTTATTCAACTTATTATAAATTTTATTTTGAGAAATTCACAAAAAATTTTGCTTGATCGAAAGAATTTTAGGCGGCTTGCGGCCGCCCCCTTGTTTCGGCCGCCCGCGTGCGGTGCACGCGCTGCACACCTGCTAGGATCGGCCCTGCTTGTGGCCAGTTTTCGTCTTAAACGATCACGCCAGTTGGGAGAACTACGTTTTTGAGTGAACACGTGCCGGAAACACGTGCCATTCGGCCGGAAAAATGTCAAATCAACATCAAGTTTTTTGTGAAACTTAAGAAATCAACCACGAAAACATTTCAAATATAGCATTAGGGAGTAATGAATAGTTGTTGCACCAAAACAACGCATCCGCTCACATGGTCTTATCCGTCAAGCAGTTTCTGATCTGCAAAAATATTATTGTGATGGGGAAACCTTATTCACCTAATTTTGAAGGAACTTCCAAAGACCTTGTCCAGAACTGTTACCAGCAATGGCAATACCGAATGCAGAAATGTGTGAATGCTGAAGGGAACTACATTGAATGTGAAAATGTCACGGAGAACTGATTCTGTAAGTACAATGATTTATTGAACCAGTCTCGTTTTTTTTTTTTTTTTAATTTTTTTTTTTGTGTCACATTTTGTGTTTCAGTTTCAAGAGCATAATCTCTATTATTCATCATGAAGATCTTGGGTGTAAGCTAGATTCGAACACACGACTTGACTTTAATCTTTCAGCCAAAGATTTCATAAACATAACAATTCGGATAATTTGGGTCTTAATTAACGCTACCAAAACGATGCAGTTATCAATACAGCACACAATATAAATGAGGCAGAAGTAAGAGTTAATAAACACAGCTACAGTTTATCAGTCGCCCAACCGATATAGTGGTTAGCGTTGCTGACTGCGGTGCCGTAGTAACTGGGTTCGAATCCCGGAGAAGACATGGATGTTTGTAAATGTATAGTGCCTTTGCGACATCGGGGTACTCTAAATAGCCGTCAAGCTGCAAGTCCTTTCGTGTGGTTGGTGGAAGGGGAAGATAGGTGGGAGGCCCCTGACCACCCCCAGGTGTCCTCCCTCAAAATTGGGGTGGAAACGAACCAAATCGTACTGTCATGGTGCTCACAGCTAAGGCTAACGACAGGCATAAAAATTCTAGCCTTTATCCGCGGTGAATTTCGCGGGCCTCGATCTGACTTCGTCATGCAGGTGGCATTAGTCACAACAATAACAATTTATCAAGTATTGATTAAAGAGATATTCACTAAAAGGAGTTGCAAAGGTATTTATGAATAAATGTGTTGGAACAAATCCAAGGGTTTAAAAAATAAAAATATTCCAAATTCTTAAAGCTGAATGAAGATTACAAAAAATGCTAATTTTTTTTAATTATAAAGAGATCTGTAAATGTTTAATATTCATACGAACAGAGAGATTTCAGAACAAATGCGATCAACACTTACCTCTTTAAAGATACTGTAAAATCCGGCGTATAACGCGTACCTATACATTCCAACAGCAATTTTTAATTTTTAGGTAGTATATTCGCCGCATAACGCGCACCCCGCTTTTTTACGAAGAAACCTGAAATGTACGTGCGCAATGCTCTTATGTTTGAAAGTCATTATTTATTTGAGGTATTATTCCAAGTTTTAGAAAAAATTAGTCTGTGTTTCTAGAACTACAACCCTTTAAGTTCATAATGAATGTCATTTATTTTAAATTAACAATATTTTGATGTATATAGAAGTCTAATTTTTTTTCTATGCTAATCTTCTTTTCATATTTAAAGCTCTTATTTTTATACCTGGAGTGTAACGCGCACTCGCAAATTTGGATATTATTTTTTGTGTTAGAAGTGCGCGGATTTTATGATAGCTTTTTTAAAAATAATGTTATTTTGCTTGTAATATATATATATATAAATTCGAAGATTGTTAGTGAATTTGGAAGAAAGGGGGTGGGGAGAAGAAAAAACATTTAAAAGTTAAACTAGAAGAAATTGTTAAAAAATATAGAAAAGAACAGAGGTAAAAATCTCTTTTTAAAAAGCTTGGACACTTTGTTTTTAAAAACAAAGTTTCCTATTTACATTTGATACAAATTATTGTGACAATCAAAATATTTCTCATAGTTCAGAAAAAAAATTTTTTTTGACGAATTTTTGGAAATAAATAATAATTTTAACTGTGTTCGAAGAATAATCGACACTTTTCATTACCAGTACCTTCCACTTTACTCAAATGAGAGAAAAACATTCGTACTATCAAAATTCTTTGTTGATGTAGGTATCGACAAGGTAGACTTACTAGCCAAGAGAAGAACACTTGAGCCACAAGACGACAAACCTCTTCCTCCAGAGTCACTTAAAAACCATGGTTTGGAGGAATTACGGGATACTCTTAAGTCTAACCAGGCAGCAAAATCAACAGGCAAATCCTGGGCTAACATTCAAGACACTTGGGAAAAAGTTGTGAAGTCCCCGCCGATGGGGACACCCGTTCTACACTATCCACGCGACCTGTGTCTGTGGGGAGGGGAACGAAGATCTACTAAAGTCATTCATACTAAAATCTGTTTATTAAGATCTTAGTTTAAACACAATACAACAAGAATAATCTAAGGAGGATGATCAAAAATGAGAAGACGCACACGTATTACCAATCATTAGCGCAATTAACCACTAAATCTAACTTTATAGATTAAATACTATCTCATTAGAAAATGCCTTATACTTAAAATTTAATTTATCAAGCTTACCACTATATCCTAGATAAACAGCTACGGTCCTTATAACTTTTGTTCTGGCTTTAATCCGGCTATGCTCCCTTGGTTTCGGACCCACTTTTGGTTAATCTGCACCGGCACTGTTAGGCTAAATTCCAGGATTAAGATTCCTCTTCTAGACTATATCTCATATCACCTTGCGACTACCTTTCTACTTAGCAACCACACCTAGCGACTCCACTTAGCGACCACTCGAATGCTAAACTTCACATATATATATGATTCCTAATTTACATATACACGTTCTTCTTCTTGAGTTGGTTGGAAAGAATTGCCATTCTGGCCCCAAAGAAATCCCAAGAGGACAGTTAATTGAAATTGCGATGAAAGTCCCGTCACAAAGTTTTGTCAAAAGCCCCGTAAAGAGGCTGTGGCAAACTTCAGACTGTAAACAGGCCCTGATTACATGGCCTGCCATTTTAATTAAATACGCATCCTTCCATCTAATATTTGCTAAATTTTTAATTCGGGCATCATGAATCCAGAATATTTTCTTTTATGCCCAGAACTAGACAGAGAGTCTCAAAATCAGGATGAGATAAGTAAACTATAAGGGAATGCCAGAACGTTCATGAACTCTTTGTAAAGACTACATGTCTTATGTTCCTTTTCTTGTTTAAATTTTTAACTTTTTCTTCTGTTCTAATATTAATTTATCCTGATTCTTGTTTTAAATGTTTGTTCTTTTTTATTATTTATCATTGTTCTTGTGTGATACATGAGCTATTTTATATTTCTGGATTGATCCTTCCACTAAAGCCATATGTAACAACAGCAAACTCTTTGTTGAGTTGTACGTTCAAGTCCTGATGCCCCTGAAGACCCACCGTGTAGAGAGGCTGATGCACACTTACTCCGTCCTGACTCAAAGTTCTCCCGTTGACTTGGGGTGGAAATTAGGAAAGTGGGTACCAGCTTAGGTGTCGTCCTCAAACACAGTAATTCAAAATTACGAAGTCTGTTGCCAAAAGCCCTTGCATTGTTTTAGAGTCCGACGTTAATGAGCACTTACTCACTAACACAATCAAAATTCGATTCATTAAAGTTATCTCCAAATACATGACTAGGAAAGAAATACAATATATGACAAATAAGAAATACAATTTTTCTTTTTCACATAGCGTTGTTCAAACACGGGGGGAGAAAAAAAATATTTTTTTTAAAAAAATTTTACATGAAATTTTAAGAACATATATTTAAAAAAATTAATAAAAACTAGCTGCATTGCCCGGCGTTGCACGGGCTTTCTCTACTTTTGTAATACAGGGGGCTATACTTTTCCCTTTCCTTCACAAAATCAGCACTTCTAATACTCTTTTTCAAAATGACTTCCTTTTCATTACTGTTTGTGAATGCTAATAAGAAATACCGTAATATTAACAAACTATAGAAATATTGGTATTTTTAGCTGTCACTAGCATTAATTTTAGAATATTTTCTTAAAATTACTAGATAAATTTTCTTCAGCTCAAAATAATCTCTTCGAATGTCTTTTAAAAGCTTTTGAAGTGTTGGTTGACATGATAGGTTTTTTCATACTTTATAAAAAATGGAATAGATTGTGTATGTGTGTGTTGTTATTTAACAGATCTTATAATGCTTAAACAGAATTGGTTGGTAATAGCCTCAAGATTATCCAGTC
>BMAV01000324.1:0-21226 GCA_019973955.1 Trichonephila inaurata madagascariensis
TAAAGAAATTGTTCATTAGTTATGAAAAATAGAATTTAGTAAGAAAAAAATCAGTCATACTTTAAGATGCAAAATGAAGTAAGTTTGTCCTAAGTGTTTACAATTCCGTGTTATTTTTTTCAACCGGGGATTTCGATTGGTCCCAAATTAGGATTGGACTATTTATGAAAAATACTTACACATTAGCGTATTTGAAATTACAGAATAAAACTGAAAAAATAATTAAAAAATTGATTTAATGTTATTATTTATTGAACACACAAAAACAAAACTTAATTCATCATAAAACAAAAAAAAATATACTTAATAAATAAAAATTAAAAAGTTTCTTATTTTGTAATGTTTTTGAAAAACACAGCCATTTAGATTTCACAACAAAGGGCCCTTTTTATTCTAAAACTAAGTCACACCCCTTATATATTTAATTTTTATTTATCTTTTGTGGAATTTTCAATCTTTAAATTTTAAAGGCGCTCAACTGGCTGAAATTTTGCATACACGATTATTTTGGATGACAATACAAATTTAAATTACAATTAATAAAACTTAATAGTTTAAAAACTAATTATTCAAAAATTACAAATCGCCACGTTGGATCTTTTTTGGCGACTTGTGCCCAAAAGGGGGTTTTTTTTTCCATTTTAAAAAGCGCTCATTTGAGCTCAATTTTCTATACCCCTATTGTTTTGGGTAAAATACGATTTTTAAAAATTAATTAAAATTAATTATGAAACTGATTTTTTAAAAATTACAGATACGCTACGTTGGTTTCATTTTCAGCGCGGGTAAAAACTTTAAAATTTTTTTCGCGTTTTAAAGCATCAGTTGAACTGTTTTATATACATTTTTTTTTGGATGACAATACGATACTTTAATGATAATAAAAATTAAATTCCACTCAATTTGTGATTCTGCCCTATGTATATACATATTTATATTTATATTAATTGTAACTTTTTAAAAAAAAGTACAAAATAAAATTTTTTTTGTTGACTGTAGGATTTAATTATTTTTTTTTTACTGTTTTTGTTAAAAAATTTCCCTGCCAAAAAGGCTCTTTCATTCACACTAGTACACTTTATCGTCATTAAAAAAAGGATTGTTCTTTTTGGGGTTACCATTCCCCCCATTTTTAAAAGAGGCATTTTTTTTTTTTAAATTTTTTGATACAATGTTTCCAAAAAAAGGCGCATTGGTTCATATCCTCTTTTATAACTTTATCAGTTCTTCTGCCGTTAAGGTTTTGTTACAAAAATTGATTCGCTTATTGAATCAGAACTTGAGTCAATTTCAAATGTTACCTCATTCGAAACATAACATCCAGTTGCATGAGCTTTTGGTAATGCAGTGGAATTTGAAGCATCAAGTCTCTTTAAACTAGATCCACTATTAATTTGCGACATTTAATTGAAAGGAATTATTGTGATACTTCCCTGCCTGGGGGGACCATTTTTCATCTACCCACCTAAATTTGGGGAGGAAAAGTCCCAATCACCTAAGTTAGCCAAAAAAATCCCAAATTTTTTATTGTCTAAATATATTTAAGAACACAAATCTTACTATGGAAGACAATCAGGATATATAACGTATCCCTAAATTCTAAGAAATAGGCGCCTGTAATCCCAACAACTTATCTTTAAGCAAAGTTATCTTATGAATCTTTATCTTCCTTAACCCCGAAAACCCGTTCTATAATTACGCTTCTAAGTTTAATGTTTACCATCAGCTCAGGGGTTTAGCATCTCACTTTTCTCCCATCGTGATAACAAAACCTTCACTATATATCTACTAACTAATCTAATATCACGGTTTCTTCTTGAAGGATTGGCTGTGAATTAACAAGCGGCCCCAAAAGATTCCCCAAGGGGATTAATAGGAAAAACGTGGTAAACCCCGTCACACTATAAAAAATATTTTTGGGACGTTGCTTATAATTGTGTAAAATGGTAAAACCCTACTTTCCTAGCAAACCACTTATTGCAAAACACAGATCTTTGCGACGTTCACCCATACCGAAAAATAAGAGCTGCATGTATTTTTTTTACTTATAGCACTTATAATGCACACAAAAAAATTCTATACATATATATTTCATAATATATATATATATAAATTTTCTTATAATAAAATTTTAGAAAAATTTTTACGGAATAAATTCAAAAAAAATTCAGAAAAAAAAGTACCGGGATTAGCTATTTTAATCCGGTATTTCGGGATCTCCGGACTGCAAACCCTAGTTTGTCCATATGAAAATGGAAAAGAAAACAAAAAAAGCAATAATATTTGAAATTAAATACGGCATTCAAATTACAAAGGAATAAATTTTAATCAATTAAAGTAAGGAAAGAAGGTATCAAGCCCCCTCTTTGGGACAGCGTTTTCAAAGTGTGGGGCGCCCTTCTAGGAGGGGCGCGGCATATTGAAAAAATCGAAAACAAAGACTATTTCAAAAAAATTTTAATTTTTTTTAAAATAAAACAAAAAATGCATTCTGTCATAATGAAAAAAAATACATTTACACTGATATATAATACACTTATAAATCTATCAGTACTGCACAATGAACTTTATAATTATCTTAACAATACTAAGTTAAGAACAAGTTTTATTTTTTACCAGTGACCGCACCGGTTGGTCACATAAAATTATATGCAAAATTAACACTTATCTGGATCATTTGAGGGTTATAATAAACCCCTTTGCAGATTAAAGATCTCCCCCGATGCCCCCTTTTTGCACGCATGCCCCAATATGTGATGATTTGGGGGGGGGGAAAAAAGGAAAATAAGGAAATCCTCTTGAAATAAGTAAAAACCTTTCCCAAACAATGTTGATCATTTCTGCATTCCAAAGTCTTCGAAAAATTTTTATGGATAATAGTGAACATATTTGGGAAAGACGTATATAGTCGGGGCAATTTACGCACTGTCTGAGCGGAAAGTTTATATCGCCGGGGGGAAAAGGTTTAAGCGATTGACTTTAGCATCAAAGTATCGATTATCGAATTCAATACACGTTTTTGTAGGAGAGGGCGGTGAAAAAGGTGATTGAATATTGGGTCGCAAGTGTTAAGTTTAGAAGTCGCTCTAGATTAAAAAAATCGAGTCTTTCTTTGTTAAAACATCAGAAACTAAAAGAACCAAACAAATATACTTTGATTTTAAAAGTAATAGTTCCAGCGTTTAGATATTGTTATAAAAAGTTTGAAATTAATTTGCTGCTCTGCCGAAAGGTAGGGGGTCGGGAAGATAGTTTCTAGGGGAAAAGAGAATAGCCCTTTAGGTAATGCTAGTGATAAAGAGTAATTAGGACAAATGTGATCAGCAAATGCCATCAAGTCATCGAAAAAACAGATGGAAAAACGCGGATTGGTCTAGAATGTTTATTTGTCCAGAAAACTTTAGAAGGTCACAGGAGATTCTTCCTAACATATATAAGAACGGTACAGGGAAGCAGCACCGAAGTCCAACATTTGGCAGTGACTATGCGTTTAATTTACCTTATGGAATATTACGTTTATGGATTTGAATTGCTGTGTCCAATATTTGTATGAATTTTGAATATGTGATTTGGTAAGTTTATTCATGTGTGTGTTGATTGTTTCCTGTCGGAAGAAAATTTACTAAGATCAGAAAGTTCCAAAAAAACTACAATTTACCCAAACAAATACGTCTGTTGTTGGTTGTGTGGACGTTTTCTATATCTGAAAGATATGCTTAGTCAACCACATATCAATATTTATCTATAATAATTTTTTTAATTATTCTCAATGAAGGAATTTCTAATTACACTAATTTAAAAATGTTTATATGTTACAATATGAAAAATAAATCCCAAATAATGATTTTACACACATAGTGGAAGATTTCATGTTAATTATTTTAAGAAAGAGGTAAACCGATACAAAAGTGGAAAAATTTTTTGAAAATTTTAAGAAATACAGTTGTGCAATTGTAAAGAAGTATCTATTTGGTGTGACGATTATTTAATAGGATTCTTGATTCCGTTAAATAAGGGGGCTTGTCATGAATGAATTCGTTCTTTTAACGAGAGATTGCTGCAACTGAAATAAGAAGAATGAAATTTAAATTGGCTTTCTATCTCATTCTTGGGCACTACCATATTCAAAATACCGTATTTACTCGAATCTAAGTTGTACTATTTTTCCAATGTTAATGCTACTGAAAATCGGATGCGGCTAAGAATCGAACGCAAAACATTTGTTGGATGGAGGAAACTGAATTTCCATTCTTTCAAAAGGAAAAATGTAACCGTCTATTCTGGTCACTTGCATGGATGACATCCCATTCCGCAGTTTATGTCTAGTATTCAGTTTATCCTAAACATCGTTATTTGCTCGTATTTAGAAACTATTTTTGTATAAGCTTCTTTAAATCACCTAAACATCACAGGCATCAGTAACATCAAGACGAGTTCACTTTGACGCAAGTATGAAAATGGGGGCAATTTATATGCAGAAAAAAACAAAACAGAGCAGCGGCCACTGAAAATTTAACACAAAAGAAACAAATATACGTAGATGGCGTAAGCAAAATCATGTAATTTTTGCTTGAAATTGTGTTGAACAGTCTTTAATAATTATAAAAGCGTGCTTTTAAGAAAATGCTGCAAAATACACGGAAGACGACACCGTGAGGGAACATGGCGATGCCAGCACCAATTCCGAAATCAGCTGTGACAATGGTAGTGACGAATCATTTTCAAAACATGATACTGATGGTTAGAATTGTGATGGGGCTTTACGGAAGTTTCTATTAATCCTCTTGGGGAATCTTTGGGGCCATCAATTGAGTTATTTCACAATCATCCCTCTCAAGAAGAAACCTTGATATGCAGATTAGCAAGTTTTTTAGTGGAAGTTTAGTAATCAAAGTGAGAAGGAAAAGAAGCTGAGTTGATGAACGCAGTGCTGTTACGGTAAGGATCGGAATTTAGACACGTGATTATTTATTTTAATTATTAAAATAAATTAAGGAAGTGAGGATTCTTGAGATAACTTTGAGTAAAGTTAAGCGATTAGGATTTCATGCGCTTATTCACATAAGATTTTGAGCTACGTTATATCACTCTATTTTCCCTCTATAGTTGGCTTGTCTTTGATTATTATATTTGGTAATAATAAATTGGATTTCTCATGGCTAGCTTGGGTCATCAATCTGTACCCCCTACAGATCTAGGTCGAGTATATGAAGAGATGGCTTCCCGAGACGGGAGATCATTACAGAATAATTAAAGGTTCATGTATGTTTCTGAAAGTTTTTAACTCTGGTATATAAAATAAAATTAATTATTAAATTATTATTTCTCATTAAAAGTTTTTTAAATTTCTTAAGTATCGGATATTGATGAATCTTTTACGGAATTTTTTTACATTTTTTTCTCAAAACTTGTAGAGAATTGGGGGTGCGGCTTAGATTCGATGACAATTATTTTTTCACAAAAGCTTTTTGAGAATGTGGAGTGCGGTTTAGAATCGATAACGGATCTTCCTCCGGCGGCGTTGGGTTTTTTTTTTCCCCGCTTCCTCCAAGACGCAGTTTCTTTAAAAGCGGGAATTTAGTATAGTTGTTACTTAACCTAATGAAATAATCAAAATAATAAAGTATAAATAATAAAGTATAAATAATAAATAATAATATGTAATGAATAATTAGTTAACCAGAATAATCAGCACTAAAAATAAAACTTTTTAAGAATGCTTATGCATATTTCTTGAATATACAGAGTATTGTCATCACTTGACATCTCAGTCGTCTTCAGCTTTTGAAAGCCTGAAACTGACGCTATTTCACAACTAAAAATAGTCGTGAAATATTTCTGTTCCATTTAGTCTAGTGCTGTCATTTATTACTAAAAGGAACAACCACCTTAAATTCTAATACAAACAATTTTGTAACGTTTGGAACAGTGCAAAATACAGATGGACACATGCAGCGCATTCGTAACGGCCTAAAGGTTACTCTTTCATGCTTGGTGGTACATATGTTGTACCTCTAATTCTTATACGTTTATTGTGTGGTGGAACATAAAACGTACCCTTTTCAGGAATACCTCAGAAATTGATGCTAGATGGTACATTTCCTGAATCGCTACAGTCAACTCCTAGCAATTACTCAAGTTTCCAACAGATGTCATAAGCTAATTGTGTGCAATGTGTTTATGCAGTAGTTCATTCTTTGCTCAGCTGTGGGGTGGTATTTTTTGTAAGTGACTGTGCTGTGTATTTTTAAGTGTAAATGAAAGTGATTCTTGTGATATTTGATACAAATCGGGTAAGTACATAAATTAAGCAACTAAATAAGTCAATATTACAATAATTAGTACCTGACATGTGCATTGCTAGTATGAAAATATGAGAATCCAAAAAATGTGCCACCACGCTATTGAAAACCCATCTTCTTTACATATACTAAATGCATTCCGCTTATTTTTTCGCTATAATGAGTATGTTTATTGTGGCAGATACATTTGTTGTAAGTTATATTTTTTTAAATAATAATATTATTTATTAAATAATAGTACATATGAAATTACACAAATGTCCTGAATGAGCTATAGCTCGTGTTCAGGAAAAAGTAAATACAACTAACACACTTATTGTACATTTTGACTAAATTAACCCTCTAAGCGTCTGCATGTAAGATCTTGCATTCTGGAATAGCTTCGAAACTACACCAGACATATTTTTTTTTTTTAACTTTCACGTGGGGTTCTTAAAAGATGGTTGAGCCTTATTTTTAAGAATGCGGCTCAGGCTCCGACGTTGAGAATCTTGCTTGAAGAGCAAAAAGGCATCTCTGGAATAGCGGATGTTTAGTGCAGAGTTCCGTGAAAGGAAGAAATCAGTCAAGCACAATACTCTAATTGTATACAGAATAAATATATTTAAAATATTGAAACTAACGTTAGGTAAATTAGGTCTGAAGTTCTGCATTTGTAATTTCAAGAAATAAATGTCAGATAACCAGTAGAAGTGATCAGATCAAGAATAAGAAGCACTATGTGTCCAAAAAAACACGCCTCGAGAGTTTTGCCCGTCAACAAGAAAAATCCACTAGAAGACGATGTGCTGCTTGTAGCATAAAAGCAATTCAAGTTCGTATAGAATGGATGTGTTGTATCTGCTAAGTTCCATTGTGACTAGGGAAGAAAAATCATGTTTCCAAAGCTATCATGCTGCTTGAAATGTGTTGGTACAAAATGTGTACCACCTATTTTTTAAAACTTTGGAAACCCTTTATTTGTGTGAAAAAGTGTTTAATATTATTAATAAGTACCCGCTTTTGTTGAATGATTATAGTTTTGTGAGATTTATCTGAAATATTTGTATTTATTTCCCTCTAGTGGATTATTTTTGTCAAAAATTCAGTGCATGAAAGAGTTAAATAAAAAAATCAATACTTTGTTTCAATATAAATGATACTATATTTATTTAATGTATTAAATTTGTATGTTATATACCCAACATACAAAAGCGTATTTGAATTTGCCTTTGGTAGATTTTAAAATTTGTTATTTATTTTCTTTAATTTTTTAATAAATTTGAATTGAAAGAGTTTTAAAATTTTATCAAAAAATTGTTATTTGTATCTTTTTTTTCTAAAAAATAGATGCCTTAGACACTGTCTGGCATTTACAAATCCCAGTGTCTCTTTCTGACTAAAAATTATATTTCTCGGCTTTCAAAAATGCGCCAAATATATTTCCGCTAATCCATAGTACAACTCAACTCTGTCAAATTGTTCAACGTATAAAATATTTTGTTCGGGTTAACCAGGGTTTTGGGGATGCAAAATATATCACTCTTGAAGTCCGAAACCCCTTTTGAATACAATGTTACCAAGAAAATGTTAAAGAATTTACATATAAAGATATATATCAAGGTAAAAAGAAACTTTTACGCTCCACTAAGACGTGAGAGACTTATCGGTTTATACAAAATTTAAATATATATTGGAATCTCAATACTATGTAAAATTCTGAGGGTTAATTTGTATGTCTCTATCTGTTTACGTATATATATGACGTTCTATGTGTAAAGGAAATAAATATAGTGGGAAAAAAATACTGAATATTCAAGTGTATCAAAGAAAGAGTTGATAAAGAAAAATGGCAAAAGGGCAAATACATCAACACGGTAATATAAGCATCCGTGTATACATATCCGTTATTGTAAAACAGACTAAGTGTACTTTTTGGTCCCTAGTCAACATTCCACGAAAATTGAATGTGCTTCGCAAATCCCAGACATAGCCAAAGTGAAAAAGTGCGCCAACTAAAAGAGAGAAAAAAGAGTCGTAACTAGAAAAATAAAGAATGTAACAAAGCCTCCTAGGATGGGGAAAAAGAAACGGTTCTTAAAATGCCGACCCGACTCGAATCAAATAAAAATCCCTTTCGAACCTTGCGACGGCAGAAAACATTCTTTGGCGACTTTTTATTGCATTCGTCTTCGGAGTAACTAAGTTTATCTTTTCGAATCCAATAAGGTCCTTTGGCGAGAAGTGAACAATATACACGTGAGTGTGAGAAAACCTGAAAATGAATTAGATACAATGGTGGAGTGGGATATGTGGTTTGTTTGGCGAGAAAAAACTAAAACTAGACTTAGGGAGAGAATAAGAGTTTTTTTTAATATAAAAGCAACGAATGTACATATACAGTACAAAACATAATGTTGATTTGTTTGAAAATATAATACTTTTGGGAATTTTTCCACAAAAATAGGAAGTAAAAAAAACTATTTTATTTGTTTTATAAATATTCTCTGCAAAATAATAATAATATCAGACTGAAAAATTGACAAAACATAAATGCATGCAAGTGCAGTGAAAATCGTTTAACACGAAACTGGGGGGTCTGAAATACTTTTTCGTGTTAAAAGAATTTTGTATTAAAAAATATTGAAAAAAATCTTATGTTCAACAAAATTAAGTTTACTAGGGTACATTTTATTTACGTAGATGTGTATATGTGCATGTATTTAAAAAAATCAATCAAACAAAAGCATTCCCCCACACACAATAACAATAAAACTTAACACAGAATTTTAAAGTTTTTTTCAAAAACGAAACATTTATCGAGTTTTTAGAAAATAATTTGATGTTTTTTTTTTTATTGTCCCTAGCATAAAATTATCAACAAATAGTTCGATACGGAACTTTTTTTAAAATTTCACCAGTGGAATGTCGTCAAAAATTACTACGCATACTTTTCATGATGCTCCTCATTTCGGATGATATGGGAACAGGAGCTGCATTACTCATTTCATTTTCATCGACGGAATCTGCTTTAATGATATTTTTTGTGTTTTGAACAAACTCCAAAATGTCTTTGTCTACCATATAATTGAGGTTGTACTCGCATTATCATCATCTACTGCAATGGTCTTCAAACTGTGTTCCACGGAACCCTGGGGTTCCACGAGGTATATCCAGGAGTTCCACGAGGCATAACCAGGGGTTCCACAAGTCACAAAAAAAAAATCGAAAAACTTATAAATAGGGTTGTAAAATGGATTCACTTTCCCCTAGGGGTTTGTATGTTATAAGTATCTAAACCCCTCCTTTTAAATTATAACTGAAAATTTTATTTTATATAAAACTTTTTTTTAACACTTTTAAATTTTATTATAATATAATAAAAGAATTTTAAAAAATGCTCACACGCGTTTTATCTCTTTATATATATTTCTAAAATGGAATATTCTTTTTTTTTTTATATCTTTAGTTCATAATGTCTTTCAAAACAAATTGCTTTTCTAAGGGAAAAATGTATCTTTATTGCCTTTTTGGAAAAAAAACACCTATAATGAAGGAGAAAACAATTTTTAAACATATCAAAGATTCGATTTAAAAAATCTAAATTTAAGAAAAGAACAGTTCCCTAAATTTTATTGCAGATTAAAAACAAAATGCAAGTATTTCTCACAGCTGTAAATTTTTTAAATTTTCCCGGACATTTGTGTTGGAAAATATATTTCAACTGAGTGGTTAAAAGTAGCTCTAAATTAAAAATCAGGTATAAAACAAATTAAACTCGGATTATGTAATGCATTTATATTTAATCTAAAAAGTCTAAGAGCGACAATTTTTGTGAAAAAAAGCAAGCACATATCTCAGTTATTAAATATAATGCATAAGGATTAATTGGATCACAAATTAATATTATTAATTCAGTAAATTATATTAAAAAACAGATTAGAATTTTTTTATAATAAATACAGTACGTTTTTAATTGCCTTTACATAAAGTATCTATAACATATTAATCTACTTTAAATATTATTTTGAGATATATTCTGCTAAGCATGTATATGTCCAATACTTCAGGATCTAGTGGCAGACCTTAAGTGGAGACCATTAACCATTGCGAAGTCCAGCACCAGAAATGGACTCACATGGACATCTCCCAAATCTAACCCCAAACAATAAAATACATGTTCAGAGGAAGCCGGCAATAGGGCCTTTGGGGCAAATCTGGAAAAAATTTTCGGCCAGATTCGGGTCATACATTTAAAAGTCCCCGGGGCAATCTGGACCACCGTTGATCATTTCTGTCTTCGTCAAATTCAAAACCCCGGGGGCCCTACTAATCCCGGTGGTCGGGGGCTCAGCGCCTTAATTTTTTATTAAATCTCTCGATATGTGAGGGCATATTCAGTGGTCGCAATCTCAGAGCAGCCTCTTTTGGCCAAGAAATCCGCGACTTCATTTCCATGGATGTTAACATGAGAAGGGTTCCACTGAAAGTGAACGCCTCTATATTTCGTTATGGTTTTGAGTTTATTGATTATTCACGAGCTCACGAGGTCATCCACACGAATCCAGTCCAACAGGTGTTGAATGGAGCTTCGGCGATATGTAAGGATCCAAATGTTGCTGAAGTCCGTTCTGTTGAGGATGGACTTAAATCTCTCGTCTATAGCAATACGGAATGGGGTTCAACGAAAACACCTTCCAGTTCTAGGGGTTCCACGATTTGAAGACCACTTATCTCCTGCAATGAATTCTTCCTATGATACAGTAGGACTGTGAATCAAAAATTTTTAAAACATCTCATTAATGTCTGGTTTTTTTTCCGTCTTTTTCATTTCGAAGGGAGAAATCTTTTTTTTAAAAAATTTTTTTTTTTCCGTTTCGTGTTAAAGAAAAACAAATCATGAAAATACGTAATTTCCTCGGGGAAAGTTGTGTATTAAAAAAATTGTATTTTAAAAGTGCAATAGTGTCATAATATTAAGCATTTAAAAAATGATGCTAGTAAATCTTTTTGAGTGTTTTTTCCATAATTGGTTTCAAAATATCGACAAATTTTTTTAAATTTAAATTGGGAAAAAAATGCTCATTTGCAAAAAATACACTTGCTCCCTACTCATTTCTCAATTTGTAAGATTTAATTCACATGCATTATGTGTTATATTTTTTTTAACATATTTTTTTTCCTTTGATCAAGTGATATCAGAAACAACACGAATATAAAAAAAAATCAGGAAAAAACTCAACAATAAAAGGGAAAAAAAAAATTTTCATTCTAATTAGAAACCAAAGTTTAACCCTTTATCTACCGACGGGACTTATAATACCACTCATTTCTTACACAAAAAATTTTAAACCCTTTTTTTCGAATATTCGCATACTTACAGGAATATTCTTTGAAATCTACTTTTCAAGATATATGGGGGTACGAAGGTGCTTTATGATGAGTATTTCAGCGGGGAGGGCGAATAATTTTATATATAGTGAAATTGCGTTTCAGTTGACAGCATTTTGCAGCAGTTTTGAGATTATCTGTTTGTGTCCACAAAAAATAGTTAACCTGAAAATTTAAATTGTCTTATTTTTTGTATGTTAATGAGACAGCAAAAAACGATTTGACTATTTATTTTTAAGTGAACAGTGTATATAATTAATTTTACAGTTAAAATATGCTAATTAGTGTAATTGGCTCTAACAGTTAAATTTCCCAAAGTTGTGAGGTATTTTTATGTATATCCCTTAATTTTCAATGTAGTGATCCAAAAAAAATATTAAGTGAAAAAAAAGCTTCAATGAGAGTAAATCATAATGCAGTGGAGAAGTAAAGGGTTGAAACTAATGTAATGAAAGAAAACATTCCAATAAAATATTACTACAAAAGAAAATATATAGGCCTTTTGCTTCTTTCATGCATTTAAACTACTACAAAAATCATGTAGAAGATAATAAATTGACATGAAAGCTCATTTCCAACCAGACATTAAAAAGTCTTCAATGATTATTTAAGACTACACAAGCCAACGTCAACAGAAGGGTATTTTGGTTATTTATATGAAACCCAGTGTGTTAGCGCTATACATTTTAATACTTCAATCATTTAAGGCAAATATTCCTACTTCTTCAAAATCTCTTTTAGAAGTCGAACTCAGTTTAGTCTTGTCAAAACTTTACTTAAACTTATTAACTTAAGATTTATATTTTTTAAACTCACAATAATATTTACATAAACAAAAGATAAAATTTCAAAAATAATCCACCTAATTTACCTTTAATATTTTAACCAACCTGACAAAGTTATGAACTTACCAACAAACACCTCACAATAGGCAATGAGGTCCTTTACTAAGAAGCCTTTTACGAAATAACAGTAAAAGGGAACACAAAAGTTTTACGCCAGAATTTTATATGCGTTGTCACGTGATGCCCAGTCTTTAAGACGACCAAAAATTTACACAGTGTTTAATATTGCACATTTGAAGAAAAATAATCGTTACTTTTTTCCATTTTGGCTGAAAAATCAAGTCGAAAAATCATACAAAAGCTTACAATCAATAAAACGTCAAACCAAAAATAAAATACGCGAATTTAATTCTGGAAACCAAGTGGATGAAAAATTTTACAATGAGATTTTACTCTCCACTACCTCCAAATTAATACAAATAAAACGATCAGGCTGACACAAAAGAGCAAACCAATCTAGCTCTAGTGATCTTTTTATCGAAGTCGTAATCACAATAGAAGCAGCATCTTGATTCCAAATATAGACTCGAAATAGACTTTTTATACCCCGAACTCTCTCTTACAATATGGCGAAAAGCTTTCTGTTAAACACCAGCCACAACTCACCTAGAAACGGCTCTAAAATTTTTGGCCCTCCACTCCCCCATATGTAATTAAAATGTGTCTGGGGTAGAAATTTTCGATACAAATACCATCTTTCTGGAATGTATCCATACATGCTTAGCAGTTGCTCTTCTGACATATCTGGAGTCATATTTCAACATTGGGTCCGACCTAATGTCGAAAAATTCCGTAGTGCGAGATTAGTAATTGTGTATGTTGAAACCCTCTTTGACAAGGGGGTTGAGGGACTGTACTGGGGTCATGAATGTTGCAGGGGGTGGAGAGAGGTTTTTCGAAAAGAAGAAGCATATTCTAGGAGTCCTTCTATTAATGGAGCCAGTGGATTGGATTGCATTTTCTGGATGGGACAGCGGGATCATATTTAAAGGGATCTTTTGAAAATTAAAATTTGTTTACAATAAAGTACAGTATACCCAGGTAGTGATAGGAGGGACTGAGGTGATTATCAGTAGGAGATCGAAGGTGGGTATGTCGCGGTATAATTCCCCATATAAATGTATACTTATAAAAATTATTTTTATTTGGGACCGGAGATAAAAATATAATAATTTAAAACAAAAAGTTTAATAAAATCTGGGTAACACACATACCGATAAGGTATCAGCTACGTTCGGAACCGTGATTTTGCAAAGAAAGCATAAATGGATAATTTTCATGATACTTAGGGTCCTTAGATTAGAATACATGTATTAAATGGTTTTAGGGCATTTTTGACAAAAAATTTATTTAAATACACAATATTTTTGCAAAAATTAACTTAGAATAATTTTTTTCAAAATGTTCTCACTTTTGATGAAAAATGCTTCTATTATAATATTTTTGCCTGTATATCTCAAACCTCTCTACAGAGGCTCCAGCTAGAATGTGTGTTTGAAATATATAACTTAGAATTGAGTTTTATCCATATTTTTACGACAACAGATGGGAGCAATTTTAAGAAGAAAAAAAACGCCGTCCGTATTTCAATGGGTTGTAACTGAAAATAATGTGAATGTTTCAAAAATCATAGTTGAGCCTGTAAAAAGAAGGTCTGGAAGCTATACCACGAGCAAATATTATTATAATCCGAAGCATTTTTAACAAAAGAACATTTTGAAAAAGATTATTCCTAAGTTAATTTTTGCCAAAATATTGTATTTAAATATTTTTATTAAATGTCCTTAAAATAATTCTATACGTGTTGTCTAATCTAAGTGACACTAAATATCATGAAAATTATCCATTTATGCGCGTTTTTAAAATCACGGTTCTGAACGTAGTCGGATACCTTAAATCCGGAGTATAAAGCGCAGTTTAACAGAAAAATCGAAGGTATGTTATTTGCGTGTTGTACTCAGGTATAAAATAAGGAAACTTTAAGTAAGTAAAAAAGATGAGCATAGATAAAAATTAGACAAAAGTAGATTTCTACATGTATCGAAATACTCACTCCTTCATGCCCGAGCCTAGTGGGGAAGTTGATGTCGTTTTCGGAAACTGCATTGGGGGTAAGACCCGAATTATTGATCTCATTGACCTTAGCAACTTTGGAAATCTCTTTTATAACTCTTTTCCCCAACTTGCTTTTCCGTTTCTTTAACCTCTGTATCTAATTTAACCACTTCCCCTCCATTTTTAAGGACACTAAAATTAAATTTCTACTAAATCCCGGGCGTGACTCATCGTCTACTCTCTTCTATCAGTACAATTTGTTTTGCTATCACCCTTGATAAATTTTAGAAAATTTTCAATAGTTTTTCTCCTTTGGATTACTAAGAATAATATTCTCCATTGATCTCAATTCGGCTTTAGGGAAAACTGAAGCTGCATTGAGGCCGTGGACAAATTAGTGCATCGTATTAAAAAAATCGGAATTTTTATAAGCATACTGTTTCTACGGTGTGATATCAAATCTGCTTTTGACAATGTGGATTGGTCGATTCTCTTCCATATTTTTCATTCATACCGTATTCCTCTTCACTTTCCGAAATTCATTCACTCTTACCGCACTAACAGGGTAATTATCTGAACTGATAATACTTTTACAATACAAACACATAATAAACAAATAAATAATAAAACAAATTTATAGGGGCCGGTTTTTCTCCTAGTCTTTGGAAAATTTATTTTAATCATATCCTTTCTCTTAACTCTGAACTGTTTCTTCTCTTTTTGCGGACGATCTCGCGGTAGTCTCTTTTGGCGTTTCGCATAGGGAACTTGAGGATAATACTAAAAAAATCATTAGTTTTGTCAATTGTAAACTTTCCGAGCTTAATTTGTCAATAGCAACTGCTAAAACCGTTTCAGTTGTTTTCAGATGTCCATTTCTTCAATGCCGTGGTTTTCGTGGGAGCTCGACCTTCAGGAGAAGTCCAAAATTTTTAAAATTGGTTCCAATTCCATCCATATCGCCAAATCATACAAATACTTGGATGTCAACATTGACATTCTCTTATCTTGGACTCCCCATATAAATTCTATCAAAGATAAGATTCTCCGGATTTCTTCCAACTTTTATCGTGTTTCCAAAAATTTCAATCACTAGCATATTTCTCTAATGAAACTTTGGTATACTTCGGTTGTTCAAACAATCATCTTTTACGGAGCAGGAGTGTGGGGTGGATCCCAGATCTCTATCCAGATCCAAAGGCTTAATTCTGTTCAGAGGATTTACTTATTAAAAATCACTATGTCTTAGCTAAGTCTTAATATATAATTGGTTAAATAAGGTATTGGTAATGTATAAAAACGTTGCAACATTTTCTCTCTATTAATATGTGTATATGTATTGATACGTATTCTGTAATATGTATGAAAAAATACAGAACTAAAATAATTGGCGCAACAGCCCATAAGGGCCAATGCCTATTGTGCCCATCTCAGATTTCATGACCTTGGGCACTGAGGTGCATGTGCAAATGCTCTGGTGAAGTGATCAGTTTGACACGAAACCCATGTGTTCTAAGCAAGCTTGTCTCATTTATCCATCCCTGAAGATTAATGATATATATACGGGACTGGTATCAATTACAATCTTATGGTTATAGATAACTTAGCATCCATCCCTCTTTCTATCCAAATTTTAAATTATCCACTAAAGATGGCCCGGCTGGGATTTCTTTTACTTTTTTAAAATTTTCCCTTTTTTCACAAAATCGACTTCTAATACTCTTTTTCAAAGCTTTCCCGTCCCCTCCATCTTTCTCCTAAGTTGCTCGGGCTTTTTCCGAAGTGTATGACTTAAAATTCCCTGTTCGAAATTTTTTCGCTTCTTTTTGTCAGACGGTTTATTCCTCGGCGTTGCACGAACATTTTAATGCATAACATATTGTCATGGAAATTCCTCTTCCCCTGCTTTATCTCTCCAAATGAACAAGTGGACAACACCACTCACCAACTTTTTAGGGCCGGAAACGAAAATACCTTTTAAAATAGTTGACGTTGAGAAAAGTAGAAATTTTTTTAATTACAAAATTCCACAACTATATAAGATGTTGAATTAAAATTGTGAGCATTTTTAAATGTTGGATACACGTAAAAAGTTTCATACAATTATTTTATAAATGAAAAGTTATAAAAAATTGAATTTGATAAGTAGTTATTAAATATTTAAAATTTGAGTATTTTAAAAATTCGTAAAAGTTTTCGGCATTTCATTTTTTAAATCACTAACTCTAAAAGATCAAAGTATGAGTTTTTTAAAAATAATTTTCATATAAACGCATCGATAGACTGATTGATATAAATAATTAGTTAAATTGTATTATTTTTTTAAAATAGGTTTCCTTAAATTAACATTATTTAAATACGTTTGGGGAAAAGTAATATTTCCATTTTTATTAATAGAAAGGATGCTTTAATTATTTACAAAGGAACAATTTTTAGTTAATAAAGATAGTAACAGAACTAAAATTGTTAGAAAATTTATTGGTTATCGCTTAGATCATAACTATCTAATTAATATTCTTTATAAATGTATTTGTAATAAGTTTTATATTATTGATATTTTCCTGTTGGATAGCTTTGGTGAACTTTGATTGAAGAATTTATACTTAACATTTTACTATTTAGATTTTATCTTTCGTAACTTTAAATTTTTCGACGAATATTTGATTTTTTTTTCTTGTACTATGTGTATTTTAATTATTGTTGTGATGTATTTTTTTTTAGAAAATTAAAATCTGCATAAATTTTTTCATTTCAGATCAGGGATATAAACTAAGTAAGGGAAGGGTTGTCTAGCCTTAGAATTATATTTGACATCACACTAATAATTGTTACTGCTAAAAGTTTGATAATATACTATTATGATTATTTAACTTTAATCTGTACTCATATATTCATTTACAATCGGACCTCTATTTAATAAGTCCAAATCAGAAAAAAAAAAATTTGTTATATGGGAAAAGGGCAAATAGGTTGTTTTTTAATACACTTTAGAACCTCCAAAAAAAATTGAAACCATATATGCATTATATATTCCTTATGAAGCGTAATTATTCACACTTTCTTTAAAAATTAATATCAATTCGTTTTATGTATTTTACCCATGAAAAAGTTCAGGAAAAAGAAAAAGAAAAAAAGAAAAAAAAAAGGAAAAGCTTCATAGGAATATTTGTTTTCAACAAAAAAAAATTTTTATTAAAATTATTGAGAGTTTTTTTAAAAATTTTTCAATTTTAAGCCTATATTAGTTTTAAACATATACTACCACATCCGCCCTTTAAACAACTTTGAAAACTCAGTTAATTTCACTTAAGTTTTTTGTTTGAAATAATACGCCAATTTTATTGCTCTGGGGGTTGTTAGGGATTGTTTAAACAGTTAACCGTTGATCACCCAAAACGTGCTAAAAAAATTAATTTGAAAATGTCTGTAATACAGTACAAACATGGGCGAAAAAATCACAATCTCAACAGAAAAAGTTCGTTGAATAAAAAATGCACTTTGCTAGTTGGAGAAGAAAATAGTAAAATGTTCTTGGTTCCAGGAAAAAGTTCATAAAAATAGAAATTAAAATAAGTTCATCATATAGAGGTTTGACTGTATATATATATATATATATATGAATTTTCTTGTATATTTATATACTTACCTTAAATGTCTTAATATCTCTATACGAGAAAATCTCGGAATTTATTTTCTTAAACTTTTTATTATCTCTAATGCAGGGCTGGCCAACCTTTATGGAAAAAGTTCCACTATTTGCTAAGGAAAATAATTATGCGCGCCACTTCCAACTTTTCTAACAAACAAACATGGGAAAGCGAAAAAATGCTACTTATAAGCTTATTATGACATTTTACGCAAACATAGTATTTTTTAATGCAAGTCTATGTAATCGATATTTAAAAATAATATAATAAATAAAGTAAAAGTATAAACTTAGATTTTATTGTTAATATACTTTTTACCAGTACAATCAATTAGGTTGGGTATAAAATAAAAGTGAGTAACTTGAATCATTATAAGTCATTAAGGTATCCGACTACGTTCGGAACCGTGATTGTGCAAAAGCGTGTAAATGGATAATATTTATGATATTTGAAAGGTATCATAAGATTAGAATGTATATCAAATTGTTTTAAGAAAAGTATTACAATAAGAGGTATTTAACTAGTATATTTTGACAAAATGATCATAGGGTATTGACCACATTTTCCAAGTATTCTCCTTTTATTGAAAAATGCTTGTATTACATATTATTTTGCCTGTATGTAGCTCAGACCTCTCTCTACAGAGGATAAATAGGGAATTCTTGAAATGTATAACTTAGAAAAGAGGGTTTATCCATGTTTTGATAACAAGAAGGGAGAAATTTTAAGAAAAAACACCGATAATTATTTCAAATGGTTGTAACTCTGAAAGAAAATAATGTGAATTTTCAAAAATTTGTTGAGCCTCTGTACAGGGGTCACGAAAGGCTATATACGAGGCAGGCATATTATTATAATAGAAGCCTTTTCACAAAGGAACATTTGAAAAAGGTTATTCTAAGTTAATTTTGCCGAAATAGTCAACATTTAAATAATTTTTTAATCAAAAAATACCTGAACACGATTTTATACGTAGCCAGTCTAATCCTAAGAGACTAAATATCATGAAAAAGATCCATTTATGCGCCTTTTTAAAAACATGTTCCGAACGTAGTAGGATACCTTAATCAAAATAATTATTAAACACTCAGTATTTACTTAATGTGGCTTTTGAATTATTACTTTTTTTATTGTCATCTACATTAGGATTAGCTCTTACAGATGCTAACAAAATAAGCTTATTATAGATGCATATCAGCTAGTTTTGAGTGATGTGCATAGCAGAAAACACTTATTTACATACATATTTTTATCCAAATTTTGAGGGGTTTTTTTTATAGTCTGTGACACACACAACCCCACTTCCGCATTAAATTGTAAAAAATGGTTATTTATGATCTTTTGAAAATTTTTAAAAATATGCTGTTAGTTTTCGCGTGCCACTGTTACAACTCCACCGTGCCAAACTGTGGAACGCGTGTCGCGGATTGGCCACCCCTACTCTAAAGAATAGGATGAGCTTATTAAAAGTTTAAATTTATTGAAGCTCATGTTTAAATTATTTGAATAAAAGAATTGTATTCCCTTGTCGGAATCTACAATGGAGCACAAAATGGAAAACTATGATTTGTAAAGGACCCCTCTCGCTAGAAAGTGTCACATTCGACGCCGGCCCTCTTTTCTTATAGAAAAGGGCCACCGACTTGCCAAAACATTCTACATCCCAGGTCTCTTTTACGACTGGACATTAGCCGCCCCGCAATAGCCGCCATTCGGAAGTGGCACGGAGAGGTTTTATACCCTTATTCCAAACTTCCACAACCCCTCGACACTCCCCTAGACATGCAGGAGAAAGATTCCATCCCTTATAAAGCGAGTCTTTGAAGCACCCACTTTGGGAACGGATTGTCCAGAGTGGATCCGGGTCCGGAGTTTCGAGACATTTATTGGTCAAAATGTTCGAAAAAAACGACTGTGGGATGGAGAAAAATTGTGAATTTTAATGCAGGAGGGTGGAAGGAAGATTTTTGGCGCCTTCTTTTATGCGAATATATAGATTTCGTATGGATTGAGATTTATCTTCAGCAAAATATAAATATATCACGCATGTTTTTACAAGAGCTTCATAACTTCACTGCCCATTTACAACATATATATATATATATATATATATATATATATATATATATATATATATATATATATATATATATATATATATATTTAAATTTCGCTATTCAATTTTGTTTGAGGATAAAACTGAGATATTTGAAATGAAAACATGCATGTTTATGGGATTTCGCAACTAAAACATAGAATAGTGCTTATAAACTTACAGTTTATGTATTCGATAACATAAATTATGGTACATTGGAACCATACTTATGAAAGCTCACGAAAGCCTCATATAATCAACCCAACATTTAAGTTTAGAGGATAAACTTTATCTATGTCTATAACTCTTATCTATATTCTTAATATATCAAAGCTTATAAATATTTTGGTTAGATTTAACCTTTTTTACTTGATACATATCAATAGATATTTTTAACCTTTCTTGGCACGTTTTTTCCTTTTCTTGTGAAATAAATCGGGGTGATCTAAGTCATTCTTAAGATCGGTGTTACCAAAACTTTTGACATATGTGTACCCCTTTAATAATTTTCACGACGCTGTGTACCCCTCGTCAAAACAAAAAGGAATGCATTTTAATAACAATTAAAAATATATTTATTTTAAAAGAGAAATAAAATTATTCGTAAATGTTAATAAAAATTATATTATAAATGACATTTATTTGAATTAAGGGGTAGTGGAAAATTATTTTCAAATTAGCTGCTAAAAATAAATAAAGTAAAATAAGGATTCAAGAATTCAAATTCAGTATCACTTAGTGATTCGGCGACAAGCTATTGCTCTCGGTTGGTGTGTTTATTTAATCCACCAACCTACCACTTCATAGCTACGCCGTGCATGCCTTAGACCAGGGGTGTCCAACCCAAATGACATTGTGGGCCACTTCGGAAAAACATTATTATCTCGCGGGCCGCACATAAAATGTACCTTT
>BMAV01000326.1:0-38128 GCA_019973955.1 Trichonephila inaurata madagascariensis
CAAATTGATGCAATTTACGAATGGGTTAGGGATCCATTTCAAAAATACTTCAGAAGGGCTCTCAACTGCCGAAAAGAGATCTTCATAGATTTCACACCCAGTGACGAAATTAAAAGGGCAATTTTGTAATAAATCACTCTTTGAATTCTGGATAGAGGTGGATGCTGAATTTTCTGCATTGAAAACAAAAGCATTTCGTATACTATTACCATTTTTAACAGCATACCTTTGTGAATCCGGATTTTCTGCGATGGCTACTTTGAAGACAAAATATAGATCTGAGCTAAATATCAAAAAATAACTCTGAGTGTCAATTTCTAATTTTTAGCCTTCCTTTGAAAAACTTTGCTCTGCAAGACAAGTCAATGGAAGTCACTGATAATTATTAAACTTGCTCTTACACTGGCTGAAGTACCCACTCTTAACACGAGTTTATTTTTTAAAAAAATGATAGAGTATATTATTCTTGATATAATAGCTTAATTGTAAGGAGAGTAAAACCAAGTGCATGACAATGTATACAAAAATGTAAAATGATTTATTGAAATGAATACTCATATTATAAACGGTTTTGAATGAACTGTAATTTTAAGCCTCGCAGAATTAGCATTTAGAATAAATGTTAAGTAATAAAAAAAGAATATAAAATTCTAATGAATAAAATTGTGTTATTTTTTTAATATTTAAAGCGAGAAAGCCCGGGATCAGATGTGCACTCGATACTAACGTTAATGGTCGCGGGGAGTGATGCACCCCAATTCTTTATTTTATAATTATTTTCAATATACAAGATAAAAATCACAATTTCAGTGAATAATTTAACTAAGAGAAAATATACTTACCTATTTTCAAGGATTTTTCTATTTGTCTTTCATAATTTGAGAAAATATCCAATAAAACTGAACTAAATTGTTCCAAATGTGCGTGACCTTAATAAAGGACACAAATCACAGACACTTTTTGCTAACATTACAGGAAAGCTATTTGCATGCAAAACTGTCACATTTTGTTCACGTTATTGTAATTTTAATATCCTTTGATGATCGACAAATATCCTGTTGAACTTTTTCTTGCTTGTGTCTTTTTGACAGGTTGAAGTGCATTTTGTGGTACAGTTATGGCTTCATATTTTCTTGATAAAGTTCTTAATGTAGCTATTGAAAATTTTCCTTTCGTTTCATGTTTATTGCTTTTCTCAAATTTACCTTCGCTAACATGATTAACATGCATTATTTCAGCAAGTGTTTCCCTTGTTTGATCACCTTCAATTTCCTTTCAGAGAGATCACAGATGCCCAATGCTCATTTACATTTGTAAACCATAATCAGTCGTACAACATCACAATTAAAACCCCTAAGTTATTTATAGGAGAAAATGCAGCATGTTCAAGAAAATATTTTTGAAAAATAGTGGTCGTGCCGGGAACTTGGTCTAAACAAGTACCTTAAGATTCTAAAAAAACGTTTGCCACTCCCAAAAAAGGAGATATCAATTCATTTTAGCTCCCATTAAGACTGTCATATTAGAGGATCCTCTGTCAAGGTTATTGGTAACAAATAAACAGTTTTCCCAGAATTAACGATTTTTGTATTATATGTTTCAGTATACTCATAAAAAATAAATCTTGGCCAATTAATCCTTCAAAGTGCGCAATATGCTTATCCATGTATCAAAAAACTCTTTCACATTGTGAAAAAAAAGCGCAACAGAATTATATAATTTACAACTTCCCTAAACGAAAAGGATGCAGAGGTAACCATAACAGTAAGTTCGAAAGCTAGAAAAAGTAATATTTTAAGTTAAAATAAACGTAATAAAAAATCTCTCATCGTAGGATTACAGCAAAGCAAACAAAATATTTTTTTATTTAGCTATAGGATCAAAGATAGCTAATGAGCGTTCAAAGTAGAATCTTTTATTTTTGATGACCTTTTTCACCAGATGATATATATATAAATCATATCAATGTAAATCTGTATTTTTTTATTATATCAGAAAGTATTTTGTTATTTTTTTCATTCCAGTAAATTAATTTTTTTAACCTTTTATTTTCGATATGCTCGCGCCCCCCTTGAAAAGTTATCACGCCCTCCCAGGGGGACGCGCCCCACAGTTTGAGAAACACTGAATTAGTGAGAATGTCAAACGAAAACACACACACAAAAAGGACTTTTACTTCATGTTATTTCGCATCTTTTATCATCATATCGAACTCCATTTCAAATATTTTTTACTGGCCCTGCCGGATGCGGTAAAACATTCGTCATTAAACTTTTGATGGAAATTTATAATCCCTATACGAATAATGATGGATATTGTCATGCATACATACCTTGTGCAGTAGCTATATCAGGAACGACTGTTCATACACCTTTACAAATTTCTTTATTAAGATTACTTCCGTTATATTCTGAAACTGCTGAACAATGCAGAATTCTTTTCAAATACATAAAAGTCATAATCATTGATGAGATAAGTATGATCAGTGCTCAATTATTATTGAAGGTTGATTCCAGATTAAAATAACTGGAAATTTTCAGTCAAATTTCGGTGGATTATATATTAGTTTTATAGGAGATTTACGTCAATTACCACCAGTTCGTTCTACGCCCACCTATAAGCAACCAAAACAGACCATCGTTGAACCAATTTTATGGCGAAATCTAAACTTTATGAACTAAATGAAGCCATGCATCAAGCGAATAAACAATTTTCTTCTATGCTTCCAAAAATTGGAAACGGCGAACAACTTGATGAAATAGAATGATGATGAATAGTCCTCAAGATGTACGATTATCCACAACACTAATAATTTCGCCAATGAGTATAATAATAAAATATATATATATATGGAATGCATATGCGGACAAAATAACTTCAACTGCAAAAGATATATATATATATATATATATTGGTTGTACTTCAAAAGAACAAGAAACTTCCGTACGTCAAAAATTACATAAGATGTCATTAATTGATACAAATGGATTGCCTTACCAAACAGTTTATGTGAATAATATTTATTACATGATTACCACAAATATTGGTGTGACAGATGGATTGGCAAATGGTGGAGTTGTGGAAAGTTAGTTCATGTAGAAACAAATGATGAAATATTAGTTAAGATAACATTGCTCCTGTTTCCAGTTTTACATCAAATAGGGAAAAAATTAAGACGCAAAAAGACATTTCGCCTTATCTCTACAAAATAACAGAATAATGTTGACGACAAAATCAAATACTACGATTAATGCAGTGTCCTCTAGATTCTTAAATGATATTGAGTGCAAAACCTACATTCCTTATTTTAGTTACTACAAGCCTTTGATAACAAAAGTAAGTACTGAAACACCTATGAGCATAATGTAAGAAAACTACTAATAATTATACTTTTATATAAATGTATACAATATTTTTTTTTTTAGTATTATGTATTGTAAATGAAAACTTTATTTATATTTATACCTTTTCCATCCTAATTATTTTTTAAATATAGTCGGAAATAATAATGATAATAATAAATTTGTTAATTCTATATAAGATTACTTTAAAATAAAACTTATTTATACAATTCAATACATATATGCCGAAGAAGTTAACTTCTACCGCATGTTCTCACTGATACATGCACACATTTTTTTTTATTTATTAATGTACATAAATAGTATATTACATTTTGTCAAAAGCATTTTCTACGTGGATATTTTCAATCGAAAATAAATTATACGAGATTATTAGCTTGCAATTTAAAGTGTGGCAACTTAATCAGTCTTAATTTAAAAATGAATAAATTACCTTAAATTTTATCTCCAAAAGGCTCGGGAATCATTAATTCACGAAAACCGGTTTTCCCTTCCTCTTTAGAAAAGTATTGCTATCGAATTCTTGAGACCACAAACACGCTTTTTCAATCAGAGAAAGGAGATGGTAGAGAAGTACCGATAAGTCATATTTGGAAAGAAAAATTTCTATCTCAGCCTCAGGTTACATCTTCCGCTAGATTAAAGTTAGCGGATGTTTGAGAATATTCCCAAGAGAGATGTTGCCCGGATACGATCGAAAAATAACAGAAGACAAACCATGTTTTTATTAAATATCTTTTACTCTTGGTAAGAAACATTTGGGATGGAATGAGGTTTTTCTTCCTTTCAACTTGTTTTTCAATATTTAAATTTGGTTTTATGAAGCTTATGAAAAAGTGCTTTAGCGATGTCTGTTTAGTTTGTAATAATGTCGACTATGAAAAGAGACATATTTTTGTACTTCTTTTCAGAGGGATTAGTATTTTTATTAAAGTTTTTGGACTTCGAGATTTTTAAAATTAATACTTGGGATAAGAGCACTGTGAAAAGAGAAAGTAGATTTCGTGATTTTTTGTAAGGTTTTATCAATGCTTTGTAATATATTTTAAATGATTTTTTTAGATTAAGTTCAAATAGTGTTCTTTTTAAAATCTCAAACTTAGGATAAAAACAGGAACGTTAAGTAAGCAAAGTACAATTTTTTCTCTTAACTATTTTCATTATGTTGAGTTTCCATGAAGTAAGAGAATTTCTTATCAAAGAAAACTTTGAAACAAAATACTGTTGGTTGTGGTTTTTAACGAATTGTGTTTTGGAAAATATTTATTTTAAAGTAATAAGAATTTTAAAAAAACAAACATTGAAGTTGCGTAGTTTGGGGAGGAAAAGGAATTTTCAGAGTATAATATTGCTTAAAGGAAAAAAGAAAACCTGTCTTTAATAAAAAAAATTGTACTCCAAAGAAAAGTAGTCTTCTGTATTATTATATAAAAATATTTCATTAATAAATAAATATCAAGGTTTGTAAGATATGAATTTCGAGATTTTAATTTTGCCTTTGTTAATCAATTTTTTTATAGACTTAAGGGTCTTTAAAACAATATATTAAGAGACATTATTCTCCATTCTGCTGAACAGTCTGTGCGGGGATTCAATTTACTAGCCACTGGCATGTTATTTAAGTCATGGATTTCTTTGATCTGTAAGACATATCTTTAATATTTCCGGAAATGCGTAAAATTAATAGCTAAAATTTGACGAAACTGCATATAAGGAAGTACATTTTTCTCACCAATATTGATTCCCTTTACTATAATGTGAACAATACTTTGGTAAGTAATCGAAGAAGAAAATATGGAATGTCATTGTTACTTAGAAAGGGTTTGTCTAAGATTATTTGAATGAAAATCCATCTTCAGAAACTTTGGATTTAGTTATTCATAAATGACATGGGAATATCCTTTATTATCATTGAGTAGGACCTTCATTGAATTATAACATTCTTTAGTTTTGCTGCATTAATTATCCAAAAACGCATCTTTAGAGTTACAAACTTATTTTTTGCTGAACGAGGTGAAAACTGAGATTTCCTTTAAAAAGAAAGATCTAGGATATGGATTGATTTCACCATGACAAGGTATATAATTTTAGAAACTTAATTATTATCGAAATATACTTATATATTTATTATTATATACTAGGTGATTCTACGGGCTGGGAAGAGAAAATATGATAGTAGAACAGCTAAAACATTTATTTTCTGCATAGAATTGTAAGATAGGAAGTGGCGCGTTGAGACACGGAGACGAAAAATGAGACATGTAAATAAAAATATTGTTCATTTACATTACCCTATACGAAGGGCTTGATTGCAACAATGCAAATAATAGATTAGCTGCATGGCCTGGCATTGCACGAGCTTCTTCAAATGTATAGCTTTTTGCCATTATAATTTTTCTTTCCCCTTTGTGTGTGCACTTTCTAATGTGTGTGCGTGATTTCTATATTAATGTTAGTAAAATTCCCTTTTACGAAAATTCGTCCACTTCTTTTCCCTGTCTGACGGGTATGTTTCCCTTCCGTTTATTCCAGCGTTGCATGAGCTTACACCAAGATTATAGCTAAATTTCCCCGGGGAATTTTTTTTCTCTCGACGCCAGCTTTTGGTGGTGGTGGGGGTGGTTGAAAAGGGGATGGGGGGTTTTTCTATATTTGCGTCATTCAAATTCTCTTTTCCGATATTTCTTCCACTTTTTTCCTTTGTCAAACAGATTTCTTTTCCTCCCTTGTCCGGCGTTCACATTTTTCGATTTTAAAAACCTTTTTCCCCAGGGATACACTCTTTTTTTAAACTAATATTTTAGATTAAAAATTTACAAAATTAACGTAGTTGCATCCACAACAAAACATACAATGAATAATTTTATATTTAAATTATTAATTTAGTAATGAATAATAATAAAAATAATATTACTTTAATTCTTTTAAATGTTATTTTATATCCATTCTTGTTTAATAATGAATTAAAATTTTTTACACATTGCTATTGAAACGATTACTTATTTGAAGATGTTTCCTTATTCAATGAAAAATATTTAAGTATTAGAAGAAAAAAAAACTATGGGGAGAAGGAACCTATAAATTTACAACATTCACTGTATAAGAATTAAAAAAGAAAACAATATAATCTGATAAAAATAAACAAAAAAACATTTCAACATTTTCCAGTATTATGGGTTTTCACTAAATCTTTTAAGAATAAGGAAACTCTCAGCTGTGATGTATAATAAAAAAAACTAAGCTCAAGTTCATTACTTTAGATGTAAAATACTAAACACTCTCTTAGAATTTAAAACAACAAAAGGCATTTTGAATCTAGCTTACTTATATTTACTTTGTAGAAAAAAAAACTAGAAATAAAATAGGTTTATCAGACATAAACACTGCAATAGTTTGTTCTAATATTTTGAATTTTTTTTTCTTTCTGAGGCTGTTTTGTAGCCTTTTTTTTCATTACTTAAGAGCAGAGGTGGACACACTTTTCCAGGGTACGGACTACTTCTAATTATTTCAAGGTGTTGCGGTCCACTCAATGACGTATGTGTGGTGAGCTAAAAGGGCAAAATATTTATTATTTTTAAGTGTTTGTTTGGGCCCAAAAAGTTAAATCTTTTAGCTAAAGCATCACATGAATATCATACACTTCACGATATTTTTGTTCTTCCATCTGCATCGCATATTTTTTAAAAGCTGCTATATTTCCTTCGTTGGAAAAAAAAAATTTTTTTTTCCTTTTGTTTAAATTCCAGTTTAGCATCTATGAAAAACTGCTACTTCGTGGATGCAAAACGCAAAGCTAACCGATGAGCTTAACCCCCTATCGTCGGGCCCCAATTATCAAAACGAGTTCCATCTGGGGTGTTTAAATTTTACCAGTTTTCTAGACACCAAGTTGTTGTTTATTTTTGCCAGATAGGCGATGATATTCAATATGGTTTTTCTTTGACATTTTTTTGTGCGATAATGTGGTTTTTCATGGTGATAACGTATAAGTTTAGTTTTTTTTTTGGTTTTTTTTTCGGGGGTCTCTGCTCAAAAAAGTTAAAATGGTTTCAAATTTTTGAATGAAAGCTTAAAATATGTAAAAAATTTGCATCTGAAAAAAGTAAACATTAATTTACTTTCTTTGTATTTATTTTTTTTGTTAAATACTTGCCAACTCTCCTTCAAATCTGGGTTTTTAAAATGAAATAAAAAAATGTGATTATATACACTGATCGGGGAAAAAATTAAAAAAAGGGCGCCACCGAGGCATGGGGAGACAAAATTAAAAAATTAAGGTCGCGCTAAAAGCGGGGATTGCACTCCTATATCAAATCATTACACCGGTGGGTTACGCAAAATCCCCTTTATGGGCCGACTTTTGTCAACATGTTTTCTCCAGGTGCTTAATCTCGGGGATAAATTTTTATCAAGGTCAAAATTTAGGGTGATGATTTTATAGCTAATCCCGTGTTATCGCGGGGACAGCTGATCAACTTTTATTTTCCCCTTTAGTTGGCGTGTGGGGGGAAACCCATTTCTACGGCTGGCATCGGGGTGATCGCTTTTCACTATGTGACAAAAAATATGTTAAAACATCATTATACGCTTCCAATAATGGTACATGTGTCATCTACACACAATTGCATGAATTGCGGAAAGCCTATTCTCCTGCCTAGCTGGCATGGATATTTCACACATATATTTCTTTTAATATGCGCGTCTTAGGTGTTAGTGAAGGCGGTCACTCCAAAATGTCTAGGTTGTCCACCGGTCGATCGTAATCGATTTAATGCCCGCCCCGGCTTAAGAGAAATGTTAAAATACGGAAGGAATTATTTATCAAGCAACAAATTACCCCAAAAAAATTTAAATGGGATGCCTATTAAACCTTTTTCAAAGTTCAATTTCCCCCTCATGCCCATAACCCCCAAACTCATGAATTCTAAAATTTAAAGTATTCCGTAATTCCCACGTTAATTATTAGTGGTATTTGGCATTTTATATAATTTTTCAACTATGGCTCTCTATAAATTTTTTAAGTAAGGTTTACAATATTCTGTTTCAACTTAAGTTGGCAAATTTGGAAATGGTAAAAAATGTACCAATCAGTTTTTTTTTTTAAATTTATAATTCGGAATATGCAAATTTTAAAAAAAAAAAAAAAATCTAATTGTAAAAATTGGAAATTTTTAATAATATATTTTAATTGTCACATTTTAAAAAAGCAATTTTTTTTTAAAAATTGAATAAACCCTTGAAAAAAAAATTTTTAAAATTCCCTTTTAGCTGAAAATCGAATTTCGACGGCAGCGTCATCATTGTTATAGCAATAACATTGTTACTACAATGTTAAAGAATGAGCTTTTTAATGTCTTACATTATTATTTTTTAACTAATCACGTTATCGAAATTAAAATAGGCAAAATTGAATTTTAAGATCATTTTCCATGTTTTGGTACCTTTGGCGTGGTTCTGCGTTCAGCGGTTCGTGAGAAGATAGCCAATCATAGATACAGACGTTTGTTTCCCCGGTTTTTAATCAAAAATTAAACCCCAAGGTGTAAAACAAAGGGACGGCGTATGTCTGGTAATACTGAAAATAGAAAGTAACAGTGGATGTGGGAATACGTAGTCTCACGCATCTGCGGCCATATGTTCTCCTTTGTTTTAGTTTGTTAAGAGTTTTTACTAATAAAGAAAAGACAAATAGGTATATAATGTGCAGTACTGCTAATGGAAGTGACTTTTTTAATTTAGGGGTTGAAATTTTTTCTAATACCGAAAGACAAATGGTATTTAATGGGTTTTTTTCCAAAAGGAAAAGGGAAATGAGCGTTAACGTTAATCTTTAATCATTTGAGAACCAGATCCCCGAACCCAAAAAAGTTCTGTTCATAAGTTTTGTTTAAAGTTTCTTCATCCCCAAAATGTTTGGGAAAAATGGAACAAGTAACATATATAAAATTAGAAGAAATCAAATTTTTTATGGGATAAAATCCAATAAATAAAAAATAGATATCTCCTCTCCCTGCACCATTTGAAGAGTCTTAAAGGAAAAAAATTTTTAAGAAGTGTTTTAAAATGTCAAAAAAATTTTTTTCAGTCGTTCTTACCAGTGTGAATTGTAGCCGGATTTCCAAAATTCGGTGCTTTTTTGATTTTGTGACTTTTTCACAGAAGATTTTTAATTTAGAATAGCCGTGGGGAAACAGAAAAACCGTTTTTTTTTTTCATTTTAAAAACAATCTTTGTGAACACTTTTGGATTTGAGGTTTTTCTTTATAGGCCCATCCATCAAACTGGAATTCAGATTATAGTACTTTATTGAGTGCTTGAATGGCTGTTATTTTTATAATTGTACTCTGAAGCAAATCGAAGGCTACAGGTGATGGACCACGTAACCATGGTCAAGTGACGAGATCGATATTTAAGCTGAATGCCACCTGTCCAAACTACCACACCACTAGTACCAAAAATGGGTGTTGAGCATCGAAAGATTTAACTTACACCATCCCCTCAACATGATGCGTCTTCAGTGGTAAGCATTTTCAGGAAGACGTTCTATCAGGTTTGTTGTAAAATTTAAGTTAACCGTTCGTAATCAAATATTATTTCAGCATGATGGTGCGCTGACCCATTTCAAAGTGGTTGTCACTATTACCTGGATACTAGTTTTACGGGGTTATAGATTGGACTAGGTGGATTTATGTCGAATAACCAGATTTATAAGCCAATGATTGATTTAAGGAAGTATGTAAAATCTATCACTTACAATATTCCAGTTAACTCAATTGAGGACCATGTTGTTCGACTATCCATTGTAGCTGTAAGCGAGAGTGAAATATCAGGCATCTTTATAATTGCTCACCAATCATTACATCGACGCTACTAAGTATATATTAATTTTGATATCGAAATTTTATTCATTTATTGGAAATATAACAGCAAAGAAGCATTTTTGCAATGTTGTTGTATATAAAAAAATTTTTTCCTCTTAATGCTAAATTTGTTGTATAATCCTCAATGCACATCATTTCTATAAACATACATTCTTATACAAAAAACATTATTTTTTGTAAACTATACCCCCTAAAAGTCTGCTATATTACCATAGAATCATCCTGCATAATATATATATATAAATGAATAAAAATAAATTTAATTTACGATTACTGTTTACATTTGTGGCAGTTTTCTTTAATGTGAAATTTATTAAATCAAGATACTTCGCACTGAAGCTAAAATATCCTACACAGCAATATTCAATATTAGGCTGCAGAATCAGTGAGAGTAATAAATATTGACAATAATCTATGCCTATGGATAAAATGGAACATGATGCTTTTGAGAAATCTAAATTTGTGGTAAATCTGTTTGTTGATCTTACGCGTGTTGAACACCGATTGTTGATGTTTAAAAATGAAATTACCTGTGTGAGGAAACAGAAGAATTTTATGTTCCGATGATAATATTTTTGGATGATTCATATTTGGTGTTTTGTTAAAGCGAATTTTTTTCCCTACTTTTTGCTCATTTGATGAAATTTTTTATGTTGGTTTATGCTTTATTTTTTTCCACAAATATTTGTGATGATTTTGAAAGATACACTTGATCAATTAGAAAATCTAATGATTTCAATCAACGGCAAACCGTTTTCTTCACGAATTTTGATACTTTTGAATTAAAAGTAGCTGTGATACGTTTTAATGTGGAAAATTACTAATAATTATTCAGGAAAAATAAATATGTTTGACTTACTTCATTCTGATACATGTTTATATTTGCTGAAGGACATTGAACTTTAAGATTTACAATAATGTGTTGAGTTATTGCTTTGTTGTGCTATAAAATGATTATTTTATGGAACATATGTTAGTAAAACACAATTGAGTACCCGATATATATATATATATGTATCTAGATATCTATATTTTTTGTTCATATTTAGAATTCTGATTGAAAGCAAATATAATGTATATATATATTTAAAAATTGTTTAGAAATTTTGAATATTTGAATGTAATATATATATATATATATATATATAACTTTAACTATAATTTTTTCCTTGCACTAAATTACTTTAAATTGCTTGACAGTTATCCTTTGGAATTTGGAATCTGCAATGAAGGGGAATTTAAACATTCGGAATCATAAACAAACAAAACAAAAAAAGTACAATTTTAATACACCATGCCAAAACAAATAATGTCTTAAATATAAAATGTTCACTTATGCATCACAAACTTTAATCTCTTTTAAAGCAGAAAGCATCCTTATTCTATTAAAGAATTCCCCTTTGAAACCTAGTAAAATACCAAAATTCCTGATCCCCTACCACCATTCACGCATCAAAACGCCAACACTATTCTAAATGACTCACCAGAAACTGTTTGCTCTTTGGAGGTAAAATAATACTTTTCATGCCCTATTTTAGCCGTAATTCTTAATTTAATAATTTACAATTGTATAATTCAATGCAATCCTGACTATTAATGCCTTTTGAAATTTTTCCAGAATATATTTTGCTTATGCAAGATGTAGGACATTAAGGCTCTCTTAATTATTCGTCGATATTTGATTGTTTCTAATGGGATCATTAAAAAGGGATTCTTGTTTCCTCAAACAAGAAATTTGTTTTGTATGGTTATATTTCTATCCCTGAATTTAAAGAAAATTTTAAAATTATGAAATATACTTTTTAATGTTTCAAAATATTCTAAATAACATTTTGTTTGAAAATTGGAGGATCATTGACATGATGCAATTTGGACCAAAACGTGTTTCACCACCCACTTAATACCCATATGGACTTAAAGAGCTTAAATGTATATATCAGGAAATAAGAATTCTAGAAAAGTATTATGGGTGTAAAATGTTTAGTCATGTATATGCTAGCTGCCTAAAAACTTCCGATAATTCTATGACAATACCTAATCAACTTGCTAATGTTTCTGATAGAACTGTTCATCCGATGTAGCAGTTGCTTGAACAATTTTCTACAAATATATATGTCCAATAACTATTGTTTGCTAAAATTCATTTTAGTGCACATAGTAACAGAAGTTAACAAGCCCCCATCATTAATTAATAAACATACCGAAGAATTTTGTCCCAACCATTATATCCGTCACAAATAACATTTGCAGAAATTAGCCGAAGCAAAGTACAAATCACAGATTTTCTCTCAAGATTTCATTACAATTACGTCCATTACAAATGTCATTATTATTACACTCATCTCACTACCCACCAAAATTCATGTAGTTTGTAGCAATTCAATTTCTCTTGTTTTTGTTAATACTGGTATGGTCTGTTAAAAACAAATTGAACTTACATCTGACAAAAAAGACATGCACTAATGCAACAAATTTAATAATGACATATTACTTGCTAATGTCTTTTGATAAAACTACTTCTGTAAGAGATCTTTCTAACATAATAAGCTGTGAAATTCATAAAGAATTGCCTAGTGTTCTCTTAGTGAGCGTGAAATGTCAGTGGAATTTTGAACGTATTTTAGAATTGTTTACATTATAGAAATGCGTAAAAATGTGTTTGTTTCATATATCTACAAATATGCGATTTACTTCATTAATAAGTAAATACTGCAATGCACTAGTATGAAATTCCTACCTAAAACATTTATTTTGTTAATTGCATGGACGAGTTTTTCTTAAATGTTTTTAATAGGACGTGGTTCGATTTTAAAATATATTCGTGAACAATTATAATAATTTACAATAATCATATAGTACTTGGTTCTTTTTTTAGAAAAAACACTTTTAGAATAATTTCTTTTAAATCCTAAGAATGTGTAAAATAAAACATGGACATATGTACACTTCTTTTAATTTAGATGAACATTTTATTAAATGTATGTGAATTAATATATTTCTAAATCACGAAGGGAAAAAATTAAAGCTACTAAAAGATAAGACTACTTACATTAAATTATGAATTCCTCATTAAAACTTAACTGTTGTGTGATCTCACGGGTTATAAATTCTCTCTGTTCTTAAGAATTTTCATTCTTGTAGATCCTGAACGCTTTTCTCAGTAATTTCTCGTTGAGAGCTTTCAGAATATTTCTCATTATACAGAAATGAGCTTTTAGCTAATTTTGAATTTTTTCATAATTTATAAAATACTTTATCAAACATGCATAGTGAAATTTGCCCCATTTTTCACATAAAAAAATTTTTAAAAAAGAAATTTTTTAGGTTTTTACAAAAATCTCATTTCAGTTTTTATTAGCCCTCATTATAAATATATAAAAAAATTTACATACCTGGGAACAGTAGTTTCTCAGAAACGGTACAGCGAACATCAGAAATTACATTTTGAGAAAAATTGATTTTCATGTATACAGTGAGACTTCAAATCGGCTAGGAAATAAAAAAAAAATAAAAGGCTCAATTCACAATAAAAGATACATGTTTTGGTTTATATCAGATGTTCAACTTTTAAGCAAAAACGAAGTAGAGTTGAACCTGTTTTGGTTCTGTAGATTGGCTGTAGAACGCGCGGAAAAAAAATTGAAAATTTCATAAATTCTTACATATAACAAACTAATTCATGGCAATACTACAATTGTTTTTATGCGGTAGATAGGGACCGCATAAAAAAAGTCGCATTTATAAAATATGAGAATTATTTACGAAATTTAAGTAAAAGTACTTCTATAACAAAATAAAAAAATAAATATTACGCATGGAAACATTTTAAAAACATTTAGTTTCATTGTATACATAGAAAAGTTTTCACCCAAAACGCTCATTCATAATCCACTTCTACTCATCGTAATTCAAAGCGCTCATCTCCCTGTGATGAATAAGTTCAAAATCGCTTTTGTCACTTTAAGGTACGATTTGATTTTTTTTTTGGCAACATAAAGTAAAAGATAAGTTTTTGCGACGTAGGTCGGGTGGTCATTGCTTGTAAATGTCACTATAATCAGATATACATAATTGAAGCTCTTTTTGGAATTTTATACTCCTTTCTTAATTGGTATTTATTTTAAAAAATGCTTTTCCAAATTGTTAAAAAGCTGGATCACTGCATATTTTATCCACTCTCAAAGAAGCCGGTTCTTCTTATCCGTCTTCATAATCTATCAAATTATTAATAATGTCACTGTCTTTGTGAAAGTTTAGTTTTCAATCAAGTGCGTGCCGCTTTTGCGTTACGAGAAAGCAATGAAATGTGCATTGCCGATAGAATGTTTATAACCAATGAACAGAGCGTCTTGAAGTGCATATATGTACACTGATAGAAAACATTACACTGGCACCAAAACCGTTGAAATTCATACACCGCATAAAAAAAGGACCACACAAAAACAGGTTATACTAAACTTTATTTACATTTTTCGCCATTCAAATAGGCATGACCCAGTATTAACGATTATTTAAAAATAGGTTTGAAGGGCTTCTAATTATCCTAGAGTTTAAAAGATGGTATTTTTAAATAGGTTAAAATATATACAATTTAAAAATTTAAAAATCTCAATTTTTCAAAAAGTAAGATTCTAGCTTTCCAACACCTCTTAAAATAATATACTTTGACTTCTTAAGTCCTTCAGACAAGATATTATTTTGAAAACTATATCATGGGGGACAATTTTTTACACATTTTGTCATTTCACTTGTTCTACAAAATCTAATTTTCGGAATATTTGTATTATTTAGTACAATACTAATTTCTTTTCCTTTTTTCAGAGAAAAAAGTAAACATTTTTTTTATTTTGAAAATGGAAAATATTGGAATATTTCAAAGTCGATTTAGAGTAGTTATTTTGTGAGAGGGAAAATAATATAAGCTAACTTTTATCTAGAGATAGTTCTATGATATGTGTGTGGTAATTACTTTTAAAATTTCACTTAAACTTCTCATTATAAAAAATAATAATAAAATTAAAAAAAGATAATTCGAAAACCATCACAAATAGAATAACTGACTCTAGAGTCTACAGTCATAACCGAACCTTGAATAAACAAATACATTTATTGTTCAGTAATTAAAGTATAAATTGACCTTTAAAAGAGAAAACATATAAGGGACCCCAAGCAGGGATATTGTAGTATACTTATTTCTTATTGCTTAAGTCATCTTAATATTATTGAAACTGGGAGAGTGACATCCTAATTCCACCATCTATTTTTGTATATGCAATGCTATTGCAGACCAATTAGTGTTCAAACTTTGTTGCTGATTTAACTTTGCCAACTTGTGAAGCAACCTATGATCCAGGTCCTGGCATGTTTTTTTCCAGATTGATAGAACAAAGAAATTGCATTACACACGATGGCTTAATACAGTGTTTCTCAAACTGTGGGGCGCGCCTCCTGGGGGGCGCGAGCATATTGAAAAGTCGAGAACTAAAGACTATTTTTTTTTTAAAAAATATTAATTTACTGAAAGCAAACAAATAAAAATAAAATACACATTTACACTTATAAATAAATCAGTACTGAAAAATGAATTTTATAATTAATTCAACAGTACTAAGAACAAGTTTATAATAATTATCAGTGTCCCCATAGGCTTGTCATATATAAAATTAAAAATAAAAATTAACACTTATCTTGATAATTTATACGGTTTATAATTAATCCCTTAAAAGCCGATTAAAAATTACGCGATTCGTTCCCCAATGCCACCGTTTAACACGTGGTGAGCGAATCTGGTATATTCGAGTAGGGGACAGAAGAGGAATAAATAATTAAATCCTTCCAAACACTGTCAAGTTCATTTTATTGCATTCCAAAGCCTTCGGAATAATTTTATGGATAGCAATGCACACAGAAAAAAAATTGTACCTAGGAAAGACGTTAATATACGCCAAGTACAATTAACACACTGGCTAAGTGAAATGTTTATATACGCCGGTGGTACATCAGAGTTTAAAGTAGAACTGTAGACTTAGCTTCAAAGTATAGTATTATTGAATTCAATACATTGTAATTGAATGGAGGGGGGCGATGAAAGAAATGATTGAATATTGGGTCGCAAATATTGAAAGTTCGAGAAGCACGGGTTTTATCTTTAAACCCCCTTCAGGGGCCGAAAGGAGAAAAGGTTTCCCCCAAACCCTTTTGCTTTCCCAGGACACGCCCCTCATGGACGGGCGAATTTCCCTCTTTTAAAATTCATTTTTTATTATAAATGATAATATCTGAATATCAGTTCGACTTTTTCGCTTTTTTAAAAGAAACAATATTGAAAATTTTTAAAAAAAAATTTTTTTCTTTTAAGTTTGTAACTCCCCAAAAATTCCCTTTTTGGGTAAAAATTTTCGAATTTTTTTTACCGTTATTTTAAAACCCATACATTTGAGTTTAAAAAAACTCTCTATTTTTGTTATAGTTTTTTAGAAACAAAGTTATGCATTAATAGTAAACAAAATTTGAGTTTCAAAACAAAAGTAGATCCTACACAAAATATTTTTAAGATATTGAATTGAAATTTTCAAAACATGTTTTATTTAGTTCTATCATTGTTATGAATCAAAATCTAATCTTTGTGTATATATCAATTAATTTTTTTATGAAAAAAAAATCATAATTTTTTTTTTAAAAATTGGGCTTTTGTACAAAATTTGGCATATTAAAAAAAATTTCAAAAGTATTACAAATCTTTTAATTTCTAATACATATATAATATTCACGTACTGTATAAATATTATTCGAATACATTTTTTGGGTTTTTTGAAACCAAATTTTTTACAAAATTTCACAAAAAACGATATTGTTAAGTCTATAAACCTCCAGAAAAACGAAAAAAGTTAAAAAAGCGAACAAAAACATGAAGCTAAAGAGATCTTGATCTATAAAAATATGGTGAGTTTAAAAACATGTACATTATAGAAAAATGTTTTCTTATTAAAATCTTGAAATGCATTTTCTAAAACTATTTTTTTAAATTTTTTTTGCTTCATGATAAAATCCTACGGGTTTTTTCTTTTTAAGATATTAAATTTAAAATTTTCAAAAAAAAAATTTTTTTATTAGTCTAGATTTTAAACGGGTTTTGGGAAATTTTATGTATTTTTTGCACTTTTTGTGAGAAAATAACATTTTTCCCTGAAAAAAAATTGAGTTCTTGAATAAAAATACATATTCAAAACTTTCAAAGTATTTACAAATATATAGCTCTAAGTACGATAATGGTGTTATTTAAGTACTGTATAAAATTTTTTAATATATTAATTTGAAATTTTTAATACAATCCTTTCTAACCAATTTTTAAAAATTCACTCAAAATTCCCCAAAATCAAAATTTGTTTTTTAATTTTTTGGAAATTACTTGAATTCCCAGTTTTATGCCCTTTTTAAATCGGTGTTATTTAGTTGAAAATTTTTGTATTTCAACAAATGTAAGGTTAAAAATGTCAAAAGGAGTACATACCAAAAAAAAATTTCTTTTTGATGATGATTTAAAAAAAAAAAAAGATTAAAACTTTCAAAATACATCTGGAAATATCCAAAAGATGCGTTTTAACGATAAAATTTTTTTAAAATTTCAGCTAATGTATCGTTTTCATTTTTTAAATTTAACCTTATAATGTTTTTTCTTTCTTAGTATCACTTTAGTATTATGTTTTTCCCCTTTGGGTTTTTGGGAACTCTAAATGGCGCAACGAAAGGGTCGTTTTTTTTCTGAACTAAAAAAGTTTAAAAAAGAAAAAAGTTCTTTTTTTTTAAAAATTGTATCGCCTTTTTTAGAAATCTCTTTTAAAAAAAGTCTTTAGTACTAAAATTTTAAAAATGAAAATATGAACCAGAAATAAAATAAATATGAAACTTTTTATGACTTTCAAGCCCCCAAAAAATAATACGTTTCCCTTTTTCTAATTTAGTCAAAATTTAAACAGAAAACCAGAGCACAAACCCTTAAATGCCCGGTTTTCTCGAAAAATCTAAACATGTGAAATTGCTTATATTCATAAATATCCGGGTTCTAATTAAAAAAAATCGGGGCCGAAGCAAAATAGAAATTTAAAATTTTTTAAAAAAAATTTTTTAAAAAAAGATTTTAAACCCCCAAAGTACCTTGTAAAAATTAATATAAAAAGGTACCAAACTCTGATCACACCTCAGAGAAGGGAAAGCGCAATCACTTGTAAAAGACCATGGGCCCTGGAAGGAGAAACGTGTGATCATATATATGTGGTCATGGTCCTGAACGGGCTAATGAACGGGGACTTTTACACCGTTCCACTACAATCGCGTAGCAAAAAATATCCAAAAAAGAGAGCTAATACGTTCATTGAAAACAAGCAATATAAAAAAACCCAACAGAATTATGACAATTCCTACTTTGAATGGATGAAAAAGAAAGGGAAAAAAATTTTAATAATTAAAATTAAAAAAATAAAAAATTAAAAATATAAACCGATAATGAAAAATTAAAAAAAGAGCGTGATTTTTTTTTGCATCTTTGTAACAATGCACACCCTGTTTGGCTTGTTTGGCTGAAAAACCGGTTTTCGACGCCAACTTTTGTCTTTGTTTTCACAGTTATATTATTAAAAGAATGAAGACGAATATAAGTTGGTGTCGAAAGCCTGAATTTAATTTAATTTAATTAATGAATTAATATATGAAAAAAGGCATTAACACTAAGTGTCATCCACTGCAAGGTTAACAAAAGTATTTGAATTTGATTGGATGAATAGAAAGTATTTTATTCATGATTGAAGATTTGAACAGGATAAATATATAAATACAGAGAGAGTGAGCTAATAGTAGGAATTGGAAAAAAAAAGCAGAATTCAAATGTTAATTATTAAAATGGCAAAACCTAGAAAAAAGTACTTTCTTCAAACCAATAGCAAGTAATTTTTACATAAATAATTAACAACATATTTTATATATGTGTGTGATGTGTTTGTGTTAATCTTAAAAAATTTCTTTTTCTGAAATTAATTTTTATATTCATGAAATTTTCTTCCAAGTTGAATCCATGGCGCAAAAAAATAAATTTTCAATAATTATTCTTTTATAATATTCATAATGAAATATCTTATGAAGCTAAACAAAAGAATATTATCTGACTAAAACAACAATATTTTTTATGGCTGTAATTTCCTTCAGAATTAAATTATGCTAAAAAAATTATAAACATAAATCTTGATGCTTTTTTTAAAGCTTTAGAGATAAGAATAAACGGATTAACTAATTTTTCCAACCAAAGTAATTATATTTTTTCGTCATGTATAAAATTTCCCGGGATATTTTCTTTTTGGAAATTTTTTTCCGTATTTTTTCCAAAAAAAATTTTTAAAGGGAATTGGATTGTTTTTGCATAATTTCTTTTGGGATATTTCGAAATATTTGTTAAATCTTGTTATCTAAAGGGTTTTAAAAAGGGGGGGAAAGGGTTTTTTTTATCGCTTTTTTTCATAATTTTTTTTATTTTAATAAAAAAACAGAATATGTGCTAATCTGATGTTTAAAAAAAACATTTGATATTTATTAAATTAGCATTAAAAAATATTGGCAAATTAAACATTGTCATAAATTACTTTTTTGTAAACTGTTTGAATTCGGTAAATGCGAAATAAATTTTTCCCTCGTAACATGTATGTTACATTTAAAAAATCATAATTTTATAATAATCTGCCAAATTATCTGATGCTTGAATTAAAAAAAAATATTTTCAAACATTCTTTTTTTTAAAAAAAAGAAATTAAGTCTCAAACCGAGTAAATGATTCTTGGTGATGATAAATGTTGATGATTCTAGAGTCTATGTAAATGTTTCTAAAACACTTGGGTTCATTTACACTTCTTGCAGTTTCCTTTAACTTTCCTATTTTTTTACTGTTTATGCAAAACATTGATTAAATATTAAATTTAACATTGGCAATCCTTCAGATTTATGTACGTATTACAATAAATCAAAGACATATAACCAGTGTATTGCTGATGAATACTATTTCCATGATATTTCTTCTTTTTAATTAATAAAGAGATTGTTCATTTCCATATGAATTTTTTTTTGAGTATTTACAATTGCTTAAATTGAAATATTTTCCATAAACATTTTGAAGATTTTGTTAAATTTTTTTGGTTTTTTTGGGATGGCCCCCTTTTGGGGTTTCGGGAAAATTTTCCATAAGCCCAAAAAAATAGAGATCCTGAAACTGACAGGATATTTTAGCAATAATTTAGTTTTCGATTTAAATGAATGATAAAGCCTCCAGAGTTCGAACAAACATTCGATTCTCATCTCGCTTGTACAAAAGAAATTCGGACATAGTGACATAACATGATAGTTCAGAGACGTCTTTAGACTTCTTGAGGCCCTAGTTCCTTATGAAAACCTACGATCCATCTGCGATTCCTTAAAAATGATAGTATGTAACATGCATTTTCAAATATTCGTACAAATGGTAAACTATAACATATAAATGTGCGTAACTCAGAAATCTAAGCCCAAACCAACTCGTTCGAAATGCTGCATTTCGACTAAATGAGTAATGATGGTGCTTTGTGCTAAAGCTAGGTTTAGACACAGACAACATACATAATAATACAGTCTTGCCATTGTTTCCAGTTGGCACATACAGTTTAAATATCTCAGTTTTTTAGGAGAATATGCCTGGAAGTTACATATGACGATTAAAAATTATTCCGACCTTAATCATATTAAAGCAGAGTCGAAAACTAGGACGAGAACACCCGAGGTCTGGGTCTAGTTTTTCCATTCCTTAAGAAGTTTCTGGATTAGCTATATTTAAATATCAGTGTTGGAATCGTTATATCACAGTTTACACGGTATATTTTAAAAGGATTATCATTTAATAGAAACAGCATCCGGGTAAAGATATGAAAATATGTGTCCTAATGAATGGATTTTAGAATCGGTTTTCTGTTAAATGTCAATTATGTACATTTTAGTCCTCAAAATGTTTCCCCGTCATTTACTTATAGCACCATAAAGCATCAACAGGTGGCATAGTTCAGTCGTCTGTGATCCAGTGGCATTGTGCATAGGTTAATTGTAACTCTAAGAATTTGTACTCTATCTTATCAGAGCTGTAGAGTAACTGAGATGGACGCGTTCGCGATAAATGTTCTTTGTGCAACCACTGGATGAAAATTACTTGCAATTAAGTATGTTATCTGACAAGAAATTGGTCTTTGGTACAATGTTCTGAAGTCTCTGGACATCCACTGCTTCAATCATAGATTTCTACTTGGTTTTAAGATATTCACTTAATTTTTTTCGTCTTTTTGGATATTGCTGTTATATATAAGCTCAGTAGCTGGCGATATCTTAGATATTGGATGGAAATCAAACATCTTGCCTTACGAGCTCCATCAATTTTTAAGCTATCAAACTCTCTTAGCCCTATTTTAACGTTTAATAAGAATCGTTCGAGCATTTGTCAAAGCTCTTACATTTAAATTTCTTGATGTAGTTATCAGAAAGAGATTTGTGTGTAAATTATTAATATACTCGTATGTTTCTCATTCGAATTATTACAACTCATTTGTATTTAACAATTCATTTTTTGACTGTATACTATTTAGTCATGGATATTTGCATTGAACAAGATTTAACTTTTTTTCTTTTGCCACTATCAACATTAGAAAATATTACATGGCTGATTGTTTTGTTTCAGTACTGAAAATAAATTTTTTAAACATTAAAATAGTTTATATTTTAGATAACAATTTGCTTGCGCATGTCTGCATCTTAAGAATTACAATAAAATATTGAGAGATTTTTTGTTAAATATTTGTCAACACAATTTAGTTTTAACACCATAGCAGATTTAGAAGTCTTTTATTGTAGTAGATTCTAATATGGTAGCTGTAAAATTAAAGTGCATTTATAAAGTGCATATATATAGTTTAGAGTTTTGCTGACACTGAATTAATGCTGAGTTATAATTATCGTGCACTTCACTTATAAGAAGTATACTAACTGCTATTTCAAAGAACATCTAAAATTTTAAAAGCGTGATTTAAAGTAATAAAGTATGAATCTTTATGGCATTAGATATCTTACTTTAAATAAATGTCATTTGTAGATGTCTTAATTTAATTTTTTGACGAGAGTCATCGCTTTTTTATTAAGGTTATAGGAATAAAGTATTTTTTCTATGTTGTACCATCTGTCATCACAACTGTCACCTAAAAATATCCTAAAAATGATATGAACTTTGGTATATTAACATAAAAAAATTTACACTACCTAGATGTGATGTAAGATTAGGAGCTTATTGTTATAATTCTACATATTCTCGCCATTAACAGATTAAAGGCTCGGGTCTCTCTCTCTTCAATGTCTTTATCAATCCTAAACACGGTCGAACAAGATTAGGTTTAGAGGATATTAGCAAACTGCACTCTAATGCATTAAATTCAATATTATGTCCAAGTATAAGCCTTAGAGTAGGTCATAGAAATCTTCACAACTATATGTTCCTTCATGGTATGGGAAATATGTATTGCACTGAAATAATTTAAAATACAATTTCCACAAAACACTATCCTCAGTACGGGTATAAGTGAATTTACTAAAACATTGAAAATTATGTTAATACTCAGAGGAATTTAAAATAAGGCTATAAATTTTAAGAACAAACCGTATATTTACATATTTGTTAAACTTTTTATACTTTTTCTCCACACCTTCTGTCTCCCCCTCCCTCTACATTCTGAAAACATCTAATCCTAATTAATTTGATCTTAACATTGAACATTTAAACTTAAACCTTATTATATTTCAAATAGAGACCAAACTTAAATATTTCTATAGCTTTATCTACTTTAGCTTTAAATAATTAGAAGGGTATTATAATTATAAATTCGTGTACTCAACTTTTAATATTCATCCATATATAATGCTGTGTACTGTTATTTATTTTTTGTCAGCTTCCAGAATAATGGTTGCAAAATAAATATGAAACTATATAATAAATCCATCAAAATATTTAAGTAAACTTAATCTAATATAAACAAAAGGTTCTCAGAAATCAGTGAATGAGAACACGCATTTATTATTTCCAAAGTTAAGGAAAATTTTGCACCGGGTGTTTTCATGTCAAGTTGCTGTATTTATTTTTAGTCACACATTTATAATAGATATCTATCCAAGGGTTCTAGTTGAATTTCAGTAACTGACTTCGGAGGATATATGCTGCTGTTGTTGTTTCTTAACCCACTTGTTCGACAGAAACATCTAGATCCAGTCCATGAACTCGTGCGTTCTTAAGGTATCCGACTACACTAAAAATGGACAATTTTTTTATGATTCTATTTTATAGGCCATCTTGTTAGCTTCATAAAATTAGCAAGGTTTTTATTTTCCATTTACTAGAACGAAAACTATAGTTGTTTTAGTAAAATCAGATGCCATAAGTTTACATAAGATGTCAAAAGTTAAAATTTGTTTTACTCGAAATTTGTTTTTTTCAAAAAACTCAAACGAAGACAGTGATTTTTCAAAAAGTTTTTAAAATAATTTGCTGAAATTTTTTATCTACGTTTTGTATAATAGTAGAAGTGTTTTAACTTTCAGATTTATTAATCACTGATTTATAACAAAATTTACAGTTCTTTATTTGAATATAATCACTTTTTTTAAAAAAATTTTATGTAGTAATTACGATAAAAAGCTCTATTTTTTATAAAAATTGAAATATTTCTTATACTGAAGGTCACTTCTAAAAGGAATAGCAAAGTAATACATCATAATTGAAAAATTGAGAATTTGTTCATTTACTATTTGCCCCGTTTATGTAAATTTTGTCTATTTTTACCCATTTTTTCCAGATTTTAGTAGTAATAATTTATTTTTTTTCTCCTTAATGTTAGCCTTTTTTTTCTTAAAATGTACTAAATAAATCTAAACACCACAAAAAAATCTCTATATATCCATCATTTAAATAAAAAGTTGTCGCAAGTAGTCGGATACCTTAAAAAGTAAAGAACTGTATCAGGATTTGATATCAGTTGGCTCTTACGGTAACCAATGAAAACCAAGGGGAAGCCAGGAGTGGCTTTGGCCAGCAGAAAGATAAAAATTAAGACCTGCTACAGCTCGAGTGTGTTCACTTCGAAAAGTATCAAGAATCGTTTCATCTCGCCTACAGCTTGCCCCAACCAAAGCAGTACCAGGACGGTTTTCTTCATACCACTCATGTACAGGTCCCTGACTCCAAGAGGAACTGATATCCCTACAAGATATGTAATTGAATTTGTCTGACGTAGAATCCAGAACGTTTATTAATAGCATGTCTTCTTCTAAAATAAAGTGAAATAAAATAAAATCTATGTAAATGCCTAGTGCACCTGTTAACCTATATCTAACCTGATAAAATAAATCTATTTAAAAAAGAAATTATGGTGTTTACTTTATTCAGCTTTTAAAGGTATATTAAAAGAATATATAATAATTATTTCTTATAATTACATAATTGAAGAAACACGTTAACCTAATTTTCTATTATGGGACCTTTTTTAACTCCAGTCATCATGTATAGTTAAGGATAATTGCTTATTTTACTTTTCCATAGTTTAGCAAATATAGTTTGAAGAATCTCACTTAATTATAATATTTCTTATAGTAAGCATATTAAAGCTTTTTAACTTCGTTTATCCCACAATTAATAAAATTATTTATTAGAAAATTTGAATAGTATGTTAATTGGCTAATTAACACATAATGTCTGGACCATAAAATTGTTTTAATAATTTTCTCTTTATTTGCATCAAGAAGAGCACTACATTCTTTAAAAATATTTATTTTTAAATCAAGTAATTACTATGCAGAATATTATTGTATTCAAGAATAAGAGCATTAAAAATCTTTAAGACTTAATATTTAATCATTAAAATGTATTTTTTTAAAAAAATATTTTATAAATTAGAATAAATATTTTAATATAATATTTCTTTCTGATCTGGAATGGATTTTCTTATTCATACTGTTATTAATAATATTAAAAAAGTTGTATGACAACAATATATAACGTACTATATATTTTAAATTTTGAATATATTCTTAGCATATATATAGAATACTGTTTATTTTTAAACAGCATATTTAAGTAAGGCGGAATTTATAAGTACTTTTAAAAATGATATATAAGCTTTATCAAATCTTGTAAGGAGAGCAAATGGATGAGAAATTAATATGCAAATGTATATTTACTTATGAAAAACGATAATATTTTGTGAAAAGAATTTTCATCTATATAGGTAATAGTTACATTTTGAAAATTCATTGTTCAATAGATGCTTCGGTACTTGCAACTGCATTTGCGACATTACATGAAATGAAATACATGGTTGCCAATTTAGCGCGTATGACGCATACGAAATCTGGGTTGCCAACTTGGCGAGTTATCTTGAACTTTGGCATTGTTGCTATAGTACTCAAGTACTAAAACTTCTAAGTCAGTGCTTCTCTCTCAAAGTTTCAATATTAGTGACCCAGTATTCAATCATAATTTTCATCGCGCTCCCCTTCCATACATTAACAATGTATTGAATTCAATAATACTATATTTTGCCGCTAAAGTATAGTATTATAGTAAAGTATAGTATACGACTTTTACCTCTTAAGTTCTGCCGGCGTATATAAATGTCTTGCTCATCCAAAGCGTTAAGTGCCCCAGACGTATATATACGTCTTTCCGAAGTACGATCTTTTTCTGTACTCTGTTATAAATAAAATTATTCCAAAGGTTTTGGAATGTAATAAAAGGACATTGACAGTGTTTACGAAGGATTTAACTTATTTCAGAGAATTTGCTTATTTATTCCTTATCTCCCCCCCCCCCATTACATCGCACACGCGCTCATATGTGGAAAAAAGTGGCAATTGGGGAGATAATCGCGTAACTTTTAATCGGTAGTTAAGGAATTAATAATGTACTGTACAAATTATCAATATAAACGTTAATTTTTGTTTTTAATTTTATGTATGAAAAGGCCATGGGGACACTGGTAATTATTAAACTTGTTTCTAACTCAGTTTTGATAAATAAATTATAAAATACATTGTGCAATACTGATATATTTATAATTGCATTATATCAGTGTAAATGTCTATTTTATTTTTTATTATGTCAGAATGCATTCTGCTTTGTTTCCGATCAGTAAATTACTAATTTTCTAAAAATAATCTTCTGTTTTCAACATCTCGCGCCTCCCTTGTAGGGTTATCACGCCCCCCCAGGGGGCGAACCCCACAGTTTGAGAAACGCTGTTCTAAGTAATAATTTTAATTACATTAGGAGTGATGCAAGAAATATAGCTTATTTTGAAGTTTCTAGCTTAGAAGTTTCTAGCTTGGAACTTAGAAATATTACTCACTTTAATTATTTATGGATATTTTTTTATATAATGCGTGATAAACTATATTGTTTTCTTGAAGTAAGTAAATTTTAGCTGATGTATTTACATAAAAAAAAGACAATAAACTTTAATATTTTAATTTTCGAAATTAATAATTATTCTGTTACTTTTAATCAAATATAATTCATTAATCAAATATATTAGTGATCATGCTACGGATGCTAGCACGCGTGAACTGAGTTATCGAAAATTTTTACATTATATTCAATATTTTTCAATATAATTACTGTAAAATCTGGCGTATAACGCGCACCTATACTACCAAAATGAAATTTTAGGTATATTAACCGTACAGCGCGCACCCCTTTTTTTTTTCGAAGAAACCTGAAATGTTCGTGAGCTATGCTCTTATGTTTTGTAGTATTTTATTCACGGTATTATTCAAAGCTATTATAAAAAAACAGTATACTTCTAGAACTACAACTCTTTAAATTCATAAGGAATGCCCCATTTCTTTTAAATAAACAATATTTCAATCTATGTAAAAGTCTAAAAAAATTTTTTTTCACCCTCTTTTTATTTTTATTTTTAAAGTACTCATTTTTATACTCTGCATAATACGAGCACCGGTACATTTCAATCTTATTCTTTGTGTTAAAAGTGCGCGACATACGTTTAATTTTATGGTACTTTTTAGAAAATTAAGATATCCGACTGGTTTAAAATCACCATTTTCATAAAAAAATCTCAATTTATTTTATAGTCTATTTTTGTAGCCTGTTTAAAACGCTTTCTAAAACTATAGTACTTTTAATTCTGAGTCAGTTAGAAAAAAAGTTATAGCTGATTTTGTTTGAGGTACTAAGCCCAAATCGAAACAGGAAGTGTGAGTTTCAGGTTGATTCTCACTAGCAAAATGAGATTTTTATTCATTTAAAATATTTTAATGAATTCTTTTTATGTTTAGTAAACTTTATTTCCCTTTATAAAATGTTTTAATAGATATATTTTGCTTTAAAATAGACAACAGTTAACTGATTGCAATGTTGGTTTTGATTTAAACGAGTTGCTATCTTTTTATCATTTGTGTTCAAAACTATATCTCTTTCTAACTTTTTATTAGTACTTTTATATAGAGTTATAGTTATTTTTAATTAAATTAAAGTTGTCATACCAAAAACAAGATCAATAAGGCCAAAAAAGAAGATCTTTCTAATTGACAGTTTTTGCTGGATAAACGTCGATAGAAATATTAAGGGATCTTCCAAATTCGGTCATTAATTCTATTAAAAAGACTTATAAGGTACTTTGCAATCAAAATCTAAGAAAATGTCTTCTCGGAAAAGCTCAGAACTGCAATGAAAGTCTTAAGAATGTCGTGTGGAGTATAATCACGAAAGACAACTTTGTTGAGCAACAAACACTCCATTTAAGGAATTATATCGCAATAATACTTTTTAATTCTGGGTTTGCTGGTCTATTACCTCTACTCAAAAGTTAGGGATGAAATTATGTTCCGAAATGAAAGGATATTTTTGGCACCTCGACAAAACGAAAATTGTTGATTCTACGAGGCATTCTAAACCAGATAAGAAACTGTCTTGTAAAAAAGAAAGGCCCTTCAAAACTATAAAAGTTTGAAGTATGAGGATCAGGAAGGCACAACATACAAATCTGGAGAGTTTTAAAATCTTTCTAAATCATTAAAAAGTTTTATTGCAAATATAAACCTTATTTTGCATTTTGTGAAGAATGTTATTTTTGAACATAATGGTTAACGGTAAGAGTGATATTTCTTAAAGTAGATGAAATATTCATATGAAATTTTTTGAGTGTGTTCTTTGTATTATAAAAAATGCTTTCTGCTAAAAGCTAAGGGTTATTTTTCAAGTAAGGTATTTTTTATGTGTAATTTATATGAAAAAAAAGTTTTTTAAGAAAATTATGGTTTATTCATCTTGAATACCTGTATTTCATAATTTTACAGTAGAATTGGAGCCTTTTTATTATAAAGTGTTGTTACACGTTAAAGAATTGTATTCCTGTAAACGTTTTATTTATTTTTGTGATATATATTTTTTTAGAGTTGTTTGCAAAAGATCAATTTTTTGTAATATTTTGGTAGAAATTTCTCTATATTTTGAGAAATAAGCTTTCAAAAGATTCTTCTTGCTGTATTTTCATAGTTTTGCAACATACTTAATTAAAAAATAACAACTAAATGATTATTTAAGTTATATTTTAGAAAATTGTCTCCGAACCCAGTTTCGGATACCTTAAATTACTTCAAGATAGTATCGAAAAGTTATTTAATAAACAATATTCTTACAACAGGAAGAAAGTGTTATCTTGTAAAAAGTCAAAGCTTAAATTCATTCTGAAAACTGAATGATGTGAATTGCCCTCCTAGAAATAATAAATTCTCTTATCATATACGAACAAGAAATATATTTTTGTACTGTATAAGTATTACTGGAATTATTTCCTTGTATTTCAAAAATTTACACCACAACTGTTTTGCAAAAAACTGTAAAAAGCAAGTTCCAGTGTGTTTATTCAGAAATAATTATTGCTGCTAAGGTTCCGAACTTGTTCATTGCCGCATTAGCCGAGTGGTCAGTATATCGGAACGTGGCCTGCCTTGACACAAGTTCGAGTCCAGTACCACTGAAGACCCGCCGTGTAGGGGAGAGCGATGCACGTTAAATCTGTCGAGAGCTCAAACGTCCTCCCGTTGGTTTGGTATGGTAGTTAGTCGAGGGGGTTGTCAGCTCGGGTGTCGCGTCCACGTCTCTTGACCATGGTTCAAAGTTACGCAGTCTGTTGCCAAAAGCTCTCGTATAGCTGAACAGTGTGACGTTAATATACACTTACTCAATCCCCATTTTTTCACATTAGGTTTCGAATTCTACTTTTTTCGTAATGAAGACCATATGCAATTTGCCTCAAGTGTTTTTCTGGGTTTTGTTTTAATTGTAATGTAGTTAAATATATAAGGCGAAAAAAAGGATGCACACATTGCTATGATAGATTTAAAAACTATTGAACAACTGTAATTGAATGCTCTTTTTTAAGTGATAAAAGCTTACTATAATTGAAAATTAGAAATTTTGCTTAAAGTCATGATTCTTGAAAGACTTTTTGAATGACGTGCGCCTCTTGTTTGAATAAAGGTACGAAGAGAAAAAAAATTTCAAAATAAATCATTGTGATGCTGAATAACTAAATCATTAACTTTAATTGATTTAGTTTAAGTAAATGTCTAAAGTTGTTGTGTAAGGAATAATGAACTTCAGCAACATAAAAATATTTATAGGAAAAATACGTCTTCCATTTCCATTGCTATTGATTGAACGCTTTATGCCATAAAAAATCTTAAAAAATATAATGATACTTGTTTTTCCTTACTGAAAGTAGTTTCCTAAAGGACTTTGATTCATATGTGTATTACAACAAAAAAAACCCTGTTCACTGTACGTTAATGAAAATTAAGATAGACATCCGCAATTCTTTCATTCATAAAGTCAAGCTTTGATGAATTTAAGGTTTTACAATGCATCTTTCACTAAAATTTTAGAAAAATATTTAAGGCTTTACTAATCTATATAGAATGCATTTCCTAAGCAAAATTATTGATTTTATTCTTATTTTATGTTACCAATTTATTTTGTGTATATAACCTTATTTACACTAATGGACAAAAAAATTAGCGTATCAAGGAGGATTCGTCAAAATGAAACGAAATTTCACATACATAATGATTAGAAAATTAAAGGAAAAAAAAACATTTATTTCAGAGATAAAAACAAACGAACGGAGGATTTAATACCCTGTTGAACCCCCTCTATATATATAGCGCGAATGAACGATGCGATACGATCGGGCATTGAGGCATACAAGTTCTGTAAGATGTCTTGAGACATTTCGTTCCATATTTGCTGTAACCTTGCTTCTAGTTCGTTCAAACCCGTGCGATGCCCAACTCGCCTTCCAGATACGATGATGAATGATTCCAGATACGCTCGATTGGAGACAGCCTGGGGATCGGGCAGGCGAAAGAAGGGTAGTAGCAGTGCCGTGTGAGGCCTAGAATTGTCTTGTTCAAAAATGGCTCCGGGAAGCCGTTGTATGAGTGGCAACACATGTGGTTACAGGATGTCATGGACATACCACTGGACTGTCATGGTGCCACGGATCAATACTATGAGTGACCGTGTATTGTATGCAATGGCACCCCATACCATCACACCAGTTGTGAGAGTAGTGTGCCGCTGTAAAGCAAAGGCAGGATTGAGGCGTTCACCACGGGCTCTCCGCACACGAAAACGATTGCCATCACTGCTGAGATTGAATCTGGATTCGTCACTAAAGCCGTCCTGGTTCCATTCCGCTGCAGTCCAGTTTCCTCGTGTGGGGCACCACTCCAAACGGAGGCGTCCATGAGTGGGTGTCAAGAAACGCTCACGTAATAGGCGCCGCCCTCCCAAATGTTCTTCAGCCAGGCGTCTTCAAGTGATTCAAGAAGACACAGGGGCCCCTTAGTAAAGGTGCTACGTGTTTCTGGATGGCGGCCGATGAAGCAATTGGTTGTTCTCGACGAGTGGTCTGTCGAGGACGTCCTGAGCCTGGTCTTCGTGTAAATGATGTATCTCGGATCCAATGGTCCCAACACCTCCTCACAACACAATCAGAGCGGCGGCCTAATTGACGAACTACTCGCCTAGCTGACCACCCAGCTTCCCCATCATGCCTGTGATCCTCTTCCTCTCAAACTGTGACAGCTACTCGTATTGTCTTCGAAAAAGTCGTAATGGCATGTCTACCTCAGCTCCTCTTTTGTAAGCAATTCAACACACTCAAACAAGCTTTGGTTACTTTTTTTACACTCCACGGAGAACGACGTTAAAAGCCTTCTACCGGCTATACGTAATGCACAATCACGCTACATTTCTTATTATTTATCCCGACATGTACCTTCATGTCAAGTTTCGTTACGATCTGCATTTATATGTTGGTACGCTAACTTTTTTCCCATGAGTGTATATTAGATACGGCCAACGACAAGCATACATTTAGCCCCTTGCAATCATGAATTTCGTGGTCTTCTATTTGACTATGCCAGACAGGTGGTATTAGCAAACACAACAATACTTTTTTACTGTGTACTTGCAATAAATATAAAATATAAAAAATGTATTTTCAATTTAAATATTTAATGAAAATCATGAACTTGTAATCTTTCATTTGGAGTAACATGCTGCTGCGTATAGCATTAAAAGTAGGTTTCTAATTAAAATATAATTAAACGATAAAACAGTTTCATCAATGAATTAAATTAATTTTTTTTCTCTGTCGATAGCATATTACTTAATTATCAGCAGTATTTAATTCTGAAGGGGAACTCTTGTATTTTTTTAGATTTTGGGACTTACAGAAAATTTGGACAAGGAAATCCTATATTTTACTGAAATATTTTGAAAATATGCTTAAAGTAAGAAACAATAAGTAATTTTAAAGAGGTCAGACTACGTAGAGTATTCAACGTGTACCGCGCTGTGCAACAGGTGCTCTAAATGCAGAATCCACAAAAAATGTTTTCTTATGTTCATATTGACACTCTTTTGGTTATAAGACACTAAATAATAAAGGGAATAATTTACTTTTTTTATATATTAAATGGATGCATTTTTTAACTGAGCTTCTTAAATTTTATAAAAATTAGTGTTGTTTTAAAAATATTATCTGTTCCAACAAATTCTTCTTCCGTGTCTGTTGTCTTGCAACAGCATTTTTAATCGTTGAAATAGCTTCAAAAGTTTCTTCTTTAGAAACATAGTACATGGCATTTTTGTGGTGTTGAGGATGTACCAAAAAATGGTAATATATATCTGTTATTCTCTAGAATTCATATATTAATTCTTACATACATTAACTCAGGGCATTTAAATACCGCATATTGGTCGTATATAAGTTCCTACAAAACTTTAGGGTGTTACAGCATACCGAGTGGAACAATATTTGTTTGTGCAAAGCATATCACCATTAAATTGGCGTTGATAATTATGTTTGGAAACGATAATCAGAAACTTCTGGTAAAGATGAAAGTTATACAACTTTCAGTTTTACCCGATTACAATATATATTCCCCTATACCTAAATATACTTTTCTTCAACTGAGGGCAGAAACACAAGAAAAAATCTAGATTCCAAAAAATATTCCATTTTAAACATCCCATTATAAGAGTCAAAATTGTTATTATCCAAATGTTCCAAATGATGTGGATAACAGAAGGATCAATTATCGATGTTCGAATCTTTCAACAGAGTTTCATTAAATATTTCTACACAGACATGCATATAGATGCGTCTATATATATTTGTGTGTGTATACGTGTATACAAGAGCACATCTACCCAAATATATACAGAGAGATATTCTACATAAATATTATCTTGCTCGGTTTTATCATTTCTCCTTTTCCACATTGATTCAGGAACATCCTGTTTGTTAATCACGTACATAAATAACAATTTTAATGAGTTTTCTCGGTGAAAAGCTGGGTTTTAAATTTCGTATAAAGTTATTTCTCGTATTATGTTACTTAAGTTTGTATGCTGGTGTTCCTTTATTTTATTGTTTATCAGTAAAATATTTCAAGTTGAATGATTTCTCGTTATCAATAGCTATATTAGCTCTTATATTGGAAGTTGAAAAAATAGAGTTTAATATTTATGGGACTTGATTTCTATCATTTCCATCATTATTAGAGCGCATATTGAAAAATGTATTAAGAGTTTGGAACTTCAAGGATGTGAGTTTAAATATCCCTTATGTATAGTTTCATGTATTTAATTTCAAGAACAATGCATAGAAGTCAAATAAAAACTCAATGGATTCAATGGAACTTTATTTGCATTGTTTTTTCTAGAAATGGCATCTTGATTTTACTTTCCTTTCATATATAATTGGCATTTTCATAAAAAAAAACTAATTTTTTAAAAAAAGTATGTGTTTTTATATAAGCCCTGCATAATTTACATTTAGTATGTAACCCATAGCAGATGGTACAGCTATTTAGATGTTTTAAAGAATCATGAGAACTCGCTAAGCACAGCCCATGGCACTAAACTAGTTTGTGACGGGCTCACGTGTCTTTTCTGTAACATAACCTCTGGGTTCTTAGACGGACAAGATTAATGGCAAATATTTTCCAACCCAAATCCAAAAAGTGAAATGCAGTTGTAAAATGCAAATAAGATAGCTTTTAAAAGAACAGAAGTTTTAGTAAGCAGGAGGGGCAATTTAGAGAAAGTTATTTTTAGAAGAGATAGAAGTGTGAATTGACGGCCTATCAAAGATTACCAGATTTCTAGCCATTACTACAAGGTGCAAACTATTGCTCGCGTGCCTAAAAGTCTCTCAGCAGTGATTGAACCTTAGCTTGATTCAAGGTAGGACTGATTATATGATATTAGGACTTGTAATATTATCAGAATTGAAAGTAGGCAGATAATATAATTATTTAGATAAGTCATCCAAGTTACGCGATTAGATTTAACTACAGCTGTGTGTTTGGTTTATTCTCACTTAGTATAAGTTTATCTAATTTATTAGAAATTTAAGTTATATTCTTAATAAAGTCATATTAAGAATTTTAAAATGTCGATTCATTTCGAGAATCCCACACCTCTAATTCACGCTGACAATCAAAGATATGTTCGCCATAGAACGACCATATCACAAGTTTAACTCTAAAATGCTGTTCTTAAAATAGGTTTAATCTGAGTGCTTGATATTAGAGACGTAACGTTGAACTGCAAACTAGTTTGAATGGGATATACTTCATAAATTATTTGTGAAAGTAGCTTGGAATTTTGAATAAGGTTGCATCACAACTAATGAGACTTTGTGGTAACTTCTTTTCTCTCTCCTTATTTTCTTTCAAAATCTTCATCGATTTCATGCTTCATTATTGTGAAAAAGGTAGTTTTATGATTCGCGGAATAGATTTGCTGAACGTGTTTCGCGATTGTTTTGTGTAATGTTTTTGTTACTTTTATTTCAGTTACTTTTGGAGATTTTTTTGCTTGTAAATGATTAAAATTAAAAATCGTGATCTTCTAGGCATAAAATACTATTGCTTTTCATGTTAACAACATTTCTAACATGAAAAACGTGAAAATAAACGTTATTATGTTTCTTTTCTTTACAAACTGTTTTATAAATCATCTTCTTCTTCTTATTTTTTTTATTGAAAAGTTTGATTGATTTAAAACTCGATGTAATGCATTTTTTGAAGTAAAATTTGCAAACAACAAATGGAAACTTCTGAGCTGTGTGTATTAGTTGATCTTAATTCATATTAGGACACTAGAAATTATATATCTATGTACCAAAGAAACTCGCTTGTATTGTTTTACTTTTTAAGTCCTACTGCGTTACGATAGTATGAATAGAATTTCAGAAAAAAATCAATGGAAATAAAATTGTTAACTGTGCTAATAAAGGATGTATTAATACAATAAATATATTATATGAATATCCTGCTTTTTGCTTAAAGAAATAAATCAATGTATAATTAATACGCAAGAGCTTTATGAAAAGCAGCAATTATATATAATATGTATACTCATGGCGTGTTATTTTCAGTAAAAATATTCATGCTTTGATTATAAACAGTGATTATTCTTTAGAAAATTAGATCAAATAATGGTAAAATTTGATAGAAATGGTATATTGGGAATTTCCACTTAAGAGAAAATGCAACGAAACGAATTGCGGATAAAACAAAGAGAGATTATCTAAAGGCAGCTCGTACGTACATAAAAGAAATATGAAGCAATACATTTGCTTATATGTACTGTATGTTCATAGTTAAAGGATTAAATCCATTTTATGCGAATGGTGCAGATAAAAAATATATATATGAAATGCTGTGGCACGTATATAAAAGATGCAAAACAATTGGACTTCAGGTGGAAATAAATTTAACTGCTTATTTTTATTACAAACGGTAAGTGAATTTACGAAATAATGAGCAGATAAGTAAAATGCAGGGCACATAATAAAAAAATGCAACAAATGTTTTGGAGATTTTAAATGTAATATTCTGATACGTAGAAAAAAACTTTAAAACACGTTTAAAACGGCAAATAAAATGCAACAAATTACGTTTGAAATTTTAAAGAAGCTTAAAACAAGTTTTATTTATTGAATGCTAAAAAATCATTTTTAAGCCATTTATTTTGAAAGATAAAATACTGTCAAAATTTCTGAATCTACTTGATATGTTACTGTATTTATATAGAACATTGAAACTCAGATTATAAAACACTTCAGTTCACTTTCATTGCAGAAAGTAAAGCATATTTCAGAAAAAAAAAATTAGTACGTATAGGCAAGAGATAAAAAATCACCTTTTTTGTCCTAAAGTAATATTCCTATTTTAAGAGGCCAGTATCATTTTCATATTTCATCATTATTTTATTCTAAAATAGGATAAAACATTTGAATTAAATTTTTTCTAATTTCATTATTTAATAAATATTATAAACTAAAAAAAGTTTAATCTTATAAAATTACCTTAAATATGTAACTTATGAAGTTACAAAAGAATGAATCTGTATACAAATTTCATAAAATTAAAAATATACATTTTATAATGAAGTAATAAAAATGGAATTTCAAAAATCAACGATGATTATTTTTTCTTTGCATTCCAAATGAATTCTTTTTTTAATTAAAGGTAATTGATGCATTCTTCTGAGTTATTAATTTTGAGAACAACATGAAACTAAAATAAGAATGAATACAGAGACATTATATTATAAATGCAAAAATTTTGTAGACCACAAAAACGCTTTACTTCTTTCGGAATATATTTTGTTAATATGCTTATTGACTAGCTATGGAAAATTACCCCTATATTTCATTTAGTAAATATGAATAAATAATAAACTTAGAAGTATAAAATATGAGAGTGTTACAGGAGATTTGCCTAGGCGCATCAATATTCATTCTGAGTCCTGGAATGTTGCACAGCTTTTGATGCATTCAAATTTTTCTTTGATGCCTCAAAGCTGTGAACAGAATATTAATATTTTGTATAAATATCAAAATATAATTTTCTTCATCAATCTATTAACTGCAGATCATGTAGATGATTCATATATTAAAAGGAACACAAAAGTTATGCGATTTTCGAAACATTTATTTTATTGTAGAGAAATCAAAATATCAACTGCAGCCTTTTAAAGATATTTTGATACAATATGAAGAAATATATTATTCACACATGCTTATTGAATATCCTCCTTGCCATGATGATAGATGTATAGGATCATGTGGCACGATTTGCTTCGTGGCAGATTTTGAAAGCTAAGAAATGTATGATAGGAAATAAATCCTTCCAATCATTTATCTTATTTTACTCTAACCACGTATTATATGGTTCGAAATTATGTCTGGAATTGTTTCAAAATAAAATATACACCTAGTTTGAAGAATGTTTAAGCTTGTGAAATACAAATTTAAAAACAAGAAATACATTTATAAATTATATTATATATTTTTCAAAAAAACTACATATAATCTGATAATGTATTTAAAATAATGAACTGAAATGTATGTAAGATAACAGTTTGCATGGAATACATAAATATAATTTTCAAAATGTGAAACTAAAGAATCCAAAATCAAATGATCTGAGAGCGCTGTTTGTAAGTTTCGATTTAGAACTGGCATAATGCCTAATATTTTGAAAGTAAAATATGTTATATAAAATAATCGTAAAAAAGTGTTTTTTGTCTACATCAAAAGAAATGAATACTTTGTTAGTAAATGCATATTTTACAATGAGCTAAATCCATGATGGTCATATGAAAAATGCGATCACGTGTTCTCCATTGAACTCAAATCTTACCTTACGCTAGCACTTTGTTTTTCGACTTGTTAAATTTAGGTAACATTTAATAATTGTCTAAAGACTTTTAAATATTAAGATTCTTCAAAAAGTTTATCGAAATTAAAATAAAAGGCCTTCTATTATATGTGTATTTTTGATTGAAGAACATTTTGCTTACCTATGGACATAATTATTTACAAATATGTGATTCTTAATAGAAACTTTCTGCAGACAGCAAATTTTGGTAATATAAACTGATTAGCTGAAACACGTGATTGCAGATGTGATCACGTGCTATAATGTAATCACATGATTTAGTTTATTATTCATGTTTATGAAACGCTCTTTAAACTTTTTAATTCAAACGATTTAAGTTTTTATTGAACGAAAAATGTTGCACATTAAAACTGTGATTTAAAATGTTTTTGGTATGATTTACATCTATTGTAAGAAGATACAGTGGTACCTCGACATACGAGTTTAATTCGTTCCGCAACCTTGCTCGTATCTTGAATTACTCGTATCTCGAAGCAAATTTCCCCATACAAAACAATTGAA
>BMAV01000326.1:38467-65824 GCA_019973955.1 Trichonephila inaurata madagascariensis
ACTCTCTCCCACATTCCTAAGATCTCCTTTATCTCACTTGTAGAAATAACCTCCTCCTCTGTCTCCTCAAAACCAATTTCTTGCATAACCTCAGTATGCTGCTGTGACTGTAACTCTTGTATCTCCTCAGTCGTCAGTTCCTGGGTATGCTCCTCGATGAGCTCGTTCACGTCTCTCTCTTCCACCTCTAGACCCATGGATTTTCCCAGAGATACAATCTCCTCCTCTACTGAAACACCGGGTTCTTTTTCTTAGCACTTGACTTTTTACAAACTTTCTTCCGATTCATGGTTATAAAAATAAATGAACTACAACTGTAAATGTAAACGCAACACAAAACGCGAACACAACTACACAACTTATCACAGCGGAAGCACGCTGCTAACTGATCGTGATGGCGCGACTGCGAGTTACTACCGAACCGAACCGAACCGGACTCGTATCTCGAATTTCGCTCGTAACTAAAAGCAAAAAGTCACTTGCTCGTCGGCTCGTATCTCGAAAAACTCGTATGTTGGGGCACTCGTATGTCGAGGTACCTCTGTATATTTAAAATGTATCACATACACTACTGAAACCCGTACCTCAAATCTTTGTTGACTCTTGATCTTGTTATTATTATTATTATTATTATTGTGATTACCACACTGATGTAATCCTCGATCGTGACCCTGAGAAATGATACCTATAATGATTGAATTTTGCAATACAGGGGAAAGAGTTTGAGAGTGTTTTAACTATAATTAAACAATGAATTATTGCTTCACTAACACACTTGTTTCGTCATTTGTGAATCTTTAAGCTGCATTCTTACTAAAACGGTTTTCAATACTTTTCAGTTTTCTTTCTTTATTCTTCAATTTCACAGATATTCACATTGGGAAACCTGTTTTATTGTAGCCATAAAGTAAGATTTTTTTTTCAAATCTTATTCATTACTATATGAAAAAAAAAATCATTAAAAACCAAGGCAATCTTTTCTTTTTCTTAAAAATTAGTAGTTCATGTATGCTTTTATTAACATCTTGAGGTACGTATTATTGCAGTTGTATTGGTGACATTATATGTACTGAAGCGCATGGTTGCCAAGTCAAGCTTGTGTGACATCGGAATTGCCCCAATTTCACGAGTTATCTTGAACTTTGGCATTGTTGCGATAGTACGTAATAACTCGATTATCTAGAAAGCTATACTTATTGCAAAATAATCACTTTTTCAATAGTTAGAATTTGAATTTCTTACAAATTTGTACTAGATATTAGTAGCGAATGCATTTAAATGATTATCACTAAAGATCTAAGAAATATTGATAACAATTTATTTATTTTTTTAAATTTTTTATAAAGTTTAGTACAATTGTACTGTTCCATTATATACAGTTATAGTTGGAGCTACTTTAGTTATAATTTGGAAAAATAATCTTGAGTCAGAATCAATTCATGGAAAACTTTATTCTTACTTTTTTCAGTTCCTAGAATACTTTCTCCTTATTTGCTTTGTGTGCCACTAAGACTGTGTGAGCATAAATTTCAAAGAAAATACATTAAGCAATTAGATCAAATTTAACCACATAAGTTTTAAAACATTTTGTGTAAAAAGCGTATTAAATTACAGTATACATAAGTATATGTATGAATGCACCCCTTATGTCGGATAATTCTTTTTCAAAATAGCACTGAAAAAATTACTTTAATCATTACAATTAAATATTTAAAATCTACTTCCTGAAATGTTGAATATTTAACCTAAAGAAGTTCGAGAACATGTTGTTGTTGTTTTTTAAATTCGAAGTGACTGAGGAATTGTAATGGAAAGAAAGTGAAGCATAAGATAATCCTCTTAGACTTTTTTCATATTTACTTGAATCTACGCCACACTTTTTTTTAAAAAAAAAGTAAAAGCCTTTCGGAATTGAATGCAGTTTAGAATCGAAGGCAGAAAAATTTATTGGATACAGAAAATAGAACTTAATACTGACAGTTAGAACAATTTCAGTATGTCTCTAAGCGTTTTTAATGCTTAATTATCCATTTATAAGCTCTTACTTATTTTTTTTAAATTTCTTAAATATCGGGTACCTTTTTTCCTTCTGTATCTCGATAAAATATTTTTCATTTTTGCCATAAAAATGTTTTGAGAATTAGAAGTGCATCTTAGAATCAACGGCGGCAAAGTTTCGAACAAATATGGTATATGAGCCATATATATATATGTATATATCATAAGTAATATATACGTGTTCTAATTAATTTCCACCATTGTATTCCCTTTGTGAGGGTCTCGTATCTGCTGCTGCGGGGAAAAAATGTTTGAACCTTCACACTCTTTTATCTAGAATTTCTCCCCTCCCTAGCCTTGGATTCCCTTTTAGGAGTGGCATCCTTGTGTATCGTTTTTTTTTTCAAGTTTTCTCCTGTCTATTAGTAAGCATCTGTGTGGTTGTGTGTTTTTTGTTTGTATTGTTATTGTTAAGTACTTTTACTGTATATTTTATTCTTCCCCCTATTCTAAAGAATTTTGGGGAGGGTCCCTCATTTAGGACCATTTTGTATATGCATTTCGTCTAGTACAGGGGTCGGCAACCTGCGGCTCGTGAGCCACATGTGGCTCTTTAGATGTGAAGCTGACGCTCTTAAGTTCCATACGCAAATATTATTTATTTTATCAGAAAATTTTTTTAAAAAATTGTTCTGAATCAATAAACGAGGATTAGGCACCGTTTCTATCTCTCAGCTACTTGTACTCGCTTTTCATCGCACATTTCAGCTTTGTTGAGTGGAAAATTTGCAGAGTTAAATAGCAAGTTGGAAGAGTTGGAGGTTCAGAAATGTATGTACGTAACGCAACAAAAGTTGACAGCTTTAAAAGAAATGCAGCGAGTTGAGGCACTTGTACTCGTAGTTTGGAACAGTCTTCCAGATTGCTACAGTGAGGTGAAGAAGTTGGCATTTGGAGTGAGGACTCTCTTCGGATCGACATATCAGTGCGAGCAAGCGTTCTCTTGCGTGAATATAATGAAAAGTAAAGTAAGATCCAACTAACAAATGAAAATTTAGAGTCGTGTTTGAAACTTAAAACCAGTTATGAGCCAAATTTATCCAATCTTTCTAAAACCATGAAAAGTCAACGCTCCCATTGAATTTGTTTGCACAAATGTATGTTATTGTTTTCTTTATTTTTAAGTACAAGTTACAATGTTTAGTAATATTTAAATTTTTTTACTTGAATAGCCATGCAAAGCCAGCGCACATTGAATTAGTTTGCTATTGAAGTACAAGTTAGTGTTGTAAGTAAATGTTCAATTGCTTTAATTTTTTACTTAAATAATAAGTAATTATCTAAGAATGTCATATATATATATATATATATATTATCTAATTTGTTGTGAAAAACACTACTTATAAATGAATATATAAATATTTTTTTCTTATAAATAAATGAATTATTATTATTTTTTTTAACAAAAAAAAAAATTTATTTATGCAAGTAGTATTTATTGATAGCAAGAAAAAATTTTGTGGCTCTTTAAAAAGTTTAAAATTTTGTAAATTGTAATTTTTGGCTCTTCCGACTCAAAAGGTTGCCGACCCCTGGTCTAGTATATAAACAAAGTAACATCTCGGAGGGTTGATACGCACCTCGAAACCCTTTGGGTGGGCTCATTTCTTCCGAGTAAGTAACTAAGTATTTAATGTAAGAGAAAGAAGTATTGAAATTTTATTATAATATCCCATATAAAATGAATTTATCAAAAACGTGTTAATGCAGATAGTTTTGTGTTATATCACAGGACATTACATGGTAATGCGAGGTTTTGAGAAAATACTTACATTAATTTTAGATTTGTTTCAAAGCTTATTCATTATTTTAAAATAAATTCAAATAAATTCACTAGAATGAAAATACTAACATTAAACTGTCGAACGAATTAAAATAATTTATTACATTATTAATATAAAATCCCCTTCTCATAGAAAAATCTGTTCATTTTAATATTTTGCAGAACGACTTGCGGAGACTGAATTAATATATTATTTTTCCAGGAAATTACTGTTATTTCCAGAGAATACAAAAATATACGTAGAAAATTAAGTTATCTTCCTCTTGATAAAAGTAAAATACTACACACGAACGAAAACTAACTAGATCAATGTTTTAAAGATAATGAGAGATTGATCTATTGTTTATTATTACCCTCCGAATTAACGAGACGGCTATTCAGGATAGATCTTGTAATTTTGAACCACAGTCAAGTGGCAAGTATGACACTTAAGCTTGCACCCCACACTCCAAACTTCACAACATGTCAAAGTAAGTACTTCTAGCCCTTTTACACAAATGGTTAAAAGACCATAAAGGATAAAAGCTCTAAACACATGGCAAAATAGAGTTATTAATCCCGTATACTAATCTAAATGTTAATCAGTTTTCAAGTAACAAAATAAATAATAATGAATGCATGTGATATTGTATTGTATGTGTATTTGTATTGTATAAATATTTTGTATTAATGACCAGAAATTCTCTAAAATTATCTCTGATATCAAAATAGCATTTTATTCCTAAAAGCATATCGATCATTAGATTTGACAAAAATTATGTTAAAAAATTCGTATAACGCGGCGTTTCTCAAACTGTGGGGCGCGCCCTCCTTGAGGGGCGTGATAACTCTACAAGGGGGGCGCGAACATATTGAAAAGTTGAAAATTAAAGATTATTCAAAAAATTATTAATGTACTGAAATTAAGCAAACAAAATACTTTCTGACATAATAAAATATAAAATACATATTTACACTGATATAATACACTTATAAAGGTATCTGTACTGTACAATGTATTTCATTATTAATTTAACAATACTAAATTAAGAACAAGTTTGATAATTACCATTGACCCCATAGGCTTGTATTAACACTTATCATGGGGATTTGAACGGTGTATAATTGATTCCTTAACTGCCGATTAAAAGTTACGTGGTTTGGTCCCCAATGACACGCTTTTGATGTTTTTTCGGGGGGGGGGAGAAAAGGAATAAATAAGCAAAATCCTCTGAAATAAGTAAATCCTTTGCAAAAACTGTCAAGGTCCCTTTATTGCATTCCAAAGCCTTAGAAATAATTTTATGGATAGCAGTGCACAGAAAAGATCGTAATTCGGAAAGACGTATATATACGTCCAGAAGATTAATGCTTTGGCTGAGTGAGACGTTTATATACGTCGGTGGCACATAAGATGTTAAAGTCGTACTGTAGCTTTAGTATAAAAGTATAGTATTATTGAATTTTTTTAATGCAATGTTATTGTATGAAGGGGGCGCGATGAAAATGATGACTGAATATTGGGTCGAGGGTATTGAAAGTTTCAGAAGCACTGGTATAACGTACATAAAATGAACAATGAACAAATAGAACTTCTCAAGAAACAAATAGAACAAGTTGCAAATTTCTGTTCCTTATCGGATACTTTCGATAACCTGAACTTCTTCTTTCAATGAAAAATTCCCTTCTTAACCACAAAGGAAATTCCGGATGAAAAGTATTTCAGTACCATGGAAAAACTATACATTACTTAAAAACATTAGCACTAACACTCTCGCTATAAGAATTAAAAATATGCAGAAATCAAAGATAGAAAAAAGGAAATCTCAGTGCTCTTACGGGCCAATTGGTTGTGGTTATCTGGGCAAAATACCACCAACGAGTCCATGACCCCAAACCAATTAAGGGGTTAATTTAAACTATAATATGGATGCAAACAATTCATTAAAGGATAACCTTATCCTAAATAATTATAATAATAAAACATATTTATCACGCTTGCATAAAGACAGACAGCTACATGAGTTGACGAACTTGACAGTAACAAACACAATACGGTTTGAAATTCTATGGCAAAATACATTGATATTCCTAAATATAATTCTCTTAGATAAAACTCTGATACTGTCAATTCCTTACTATCAACTTCTTTTTAGAATTATATTCACCAAACTTTGAATACTAATCCGAATTTGCATGAATCATGGTTCCGATAAAGAGAAAAAAAAAGTTGCTTATTTAAAATAAATCATTAAAAGAATTTTCCTTTCACTATTATTAGAAAAGAACCGAAGAAAACGCGTTACAATTGCAATATTATTTAATTATATGTTCTCATATTTTGGGACGATTCTTAAATTTTTTATATACATATTCTGTGTTCAATAAATCGATTAAAATTTTACATTTGAAGTTCTGCTGCTTAAAAATGTAGTATTTTATGTATTGAAAATTTGCGTGAATTAGTATAAATATTTGCTTAGGTAATATTATTTAAAGATAAATTTATTCATTAAGAAAAATGTATTCTTCTTTAGTTTTTGAAGCTTAATTCTTTAAATTGCAACAATTTTATTGATATATGCTTTTGGAAGCATCATTTGAATACTGAAATATGATTTTGAAAAAAGAAAATCGTTCTACCTCATTTATGACTAATCATTAATGACAATATTCCGTAATATATATTATGATACAGCCCCCTTTGGTGACCGTATCTTTGATTGTCAGCGTGATCTAGAGGTGTAAGGTTTGCAAAAGGAATAGACATTTTAGATTCTTAATATGTCTTTATTAAGAATAGAACTTAAATGTCTAACAATTTAGTTAAATTTATATAAGCGAGAATCTTTAATGAACAAACGCACAAGGATAGTTAAACCGAATCGCGTAACTTAGACCACTTTCTCTAAATAATTATTTAATCCACCTACTCTCACTTCTAATAATATTACAATCTTATTATCAAATAATCAGTCCTACCTTAATCCAAACTTAGATTCGATCTTTATGGGGAAACGTCTGGGCACGCGTGCAATGGTATGCACCTTGTATTACTGGTTTACTTTCCAGGTAATTTTACGAGTGGCTGTCAATTCACACTTGTATCTTTTCAAACATCACTTTCCCGAAATTGCCATCCTGCTTACTGAAACTTCTGTTCTTTTAAAAGCTATCTTATTTGCATTTCTTGTTCACATTTCGCTTCTTGGATGTTGGTTGGAAGAGTTGCCATTAATCTTGGCCACAAAAGAACCCAGAGGTTGTGTTAAAGAAAAGACGCGTAAGCCCGTCACAATATCATTAGGGTGAATGGATTTTTATTATTTTTGCACGAGAAAGCAGCACGAGGGATACTGATGACAGACCTCGTAACTTTGAAACACGTTTAAATGACAAGAACGACACCTGAGTCAGCAAACCTCTTTCCTAGTTCCCAAACCACGGCCAAGGGAGAACTTAGACTCACGAAACATTTAGCGCGTATCAGAATTCTCTACACTGTAGGTCATTAGTGGTACTAGGTTCAAACTTATTACACGCGGCATCGAGGCCTTGGCCACTACACTACTGCTTGAGATATATATTATTTGAACCATTATTCTTACAACTATTTTCTGTACTTATGAAAATGAAGTATTTTTTGAGTTATGTGAATTTTTGCATCATAAGAAAATTCTTTTAAAAGTAGCGTATAATACTTTAAAGCGTGCAGTATGATTTCAATTCTTTCCATGCTATAATTACAATAATTATTTCGTCAGACAGTCGGATAACATTCAATGCAAAGCGTAAATCATATTGCAAATGTTATGTAACATTTTTGATTCGTTCAAATGAATGTTCAGAAAATGAATTGTTGAACATATGGTTTTTGGTACACTATAACTGAACTTTACGATGATGTACAATGTGTTGGTTATGCTCAAATTTATGTGGTGTGTATAACATTGAATTCATCTATCATGGTATAATTAAAAGAAAGCTATTTGTAAAGAATTCACAGTTCCATTAAATCTTAAGTATACTATTTGCTAATGGAGCTGCCCATCTTTAAACGTACGTATAACGTCTCATTAAAGGTTTTAAATTTCAAAATTGCGCCCTATTTATAACTACTCAAAATAGAACCCCCAGTAATGCATACAAAATAGCATAAATGTACACTACTGGCCATTAAAAGTGCTACACAAAGAAGAAATACAGATAAGAAAATGATATTTATTGGGCAAATATATTATACTGGAAATAACAAGCGATTAAAGTTTCAAGAAATTTGGGTGTATGGATCCTGAGAAACCTCTACCCAGAACAATTACCTCTGTCAGTAATAACAGCACTTATACGCTTGGGCATTGAGTCAAACAGCTGGATAGCATGCACAGGTACAGATGTTCAAGCAGCTTCAACACTATGTCACAGCTCATCAACCGTAATGACTGGCTTATGGTGACGAGCCATTTGCTCTGCAACCATGCACCAGACGTTTTCTATTAGCGAAATATCTGGTGAACATATTGGTCAGGGCAACAGCCGAATATTTTCCGTGTCAATGAAGGTCTGTGTAATACCGGCAACATGCGGTCGTGCATTATCCTGCTTAAACGTAGGGTTTCGCAGTGCTCAAAAAAAAAGGTAGAGCAAGGGGTCGTAACACACCAGAAATATAACGGGCTCTGTTCAAAGTGCCATCAATGCGAACAAGAGGTGATTGAGACGTGTATCCAATAGCACATCATAACATAGCACCAGGTGATGGGCCAGTATGTTGATGACGAATGCACGCTGCCAATGTGCGTTCACTACGATGCCGCCAAACATAGATGCGACCATCTTGATACTCTAACAAGAACCCGAATTCATCTGATAAAATGACGTCTGGCCATTCGTGCGACTAGGGTTTTCGTTGATTACAGCAAAACTCTCCTGACGGTGATACAGCTTCAAGGTAGCCGCAGCCATGGTCTTCGAGCTTAGAGTCCATGGTGCGGCAAATGTTGTCGATCTGTTTGAGTAGACCCCAATTCTTGACTCAGGGCTCATGACGGGATTGCACGATCACTTAAGGCTATGCAGGTAACTTGCTTATCTTATCTGCTGCTAGTGATAGAGAGCCTTTAAGATCTAGCACGGTGTTTTATATTTCCTTCCTGAACCCATCGATTCCCTATTTTGCTAACACTCTTTGGATCTCGACCGAAGCGAGCAGCAACACTGCGATTCGATTATACGTGATCCCGAAACGCCACAATTCAACCGCTATCAAGGTCAGAAACCTGCTGATATGCATCTGCTTATTACACGAGGCATCAAAAACACTTTTCAGTTGGCAACAACGCTCAAATGCAATTTGTGTAAAAGAAACCGGCTGAACAATTTCCTCATTCAAACGCATTGTAGGTGTCGCCTACTTTGTCTGAAAGCGCTAAAAAATAATCATTTGCATATCACAGTACCTTCTTCCTATCGTTTAAATTTCACGTCTATAGCATGCGACCTTCTTAGTGTAGTATTTTTTAATGGCTAGTAGTGTAAATTCACGTAAAAAATATTAATTTCACAAAAATAAAGAATTTATTAACTAATTTCCCGTGAAATAAAATATTATCAAATTATTCGTAGTCTTCAAATAGAGTACAAAGTATATAATCTGAAGAGCCAAAAGAAAAATTGGTACTGACATGCGTATTCATAAAGAGATATGGAAGCAATCAGAGTACGGCGCTGCGGTCGGCAAAACCTATATAAGACAACGACTGTCGGGCATAGTTGTTAAATAGGTTACTCCTGCTACAATTACAGGTTTTCAAGATTATGGGAGCTTGAACGTGGTGTTATAGCCGGCGCACGAGAGGTGGCATATAGCATCTTCGACGCAGTGATGAAATTTGGATTTTCACGTACGGGCATTTCACGAGTGTACCGTGAATATCGGGAATCGGGTAAAACATCAAATCTACGACATCACTGCTGCCGGAAAAAGTTCATACAAGAACGAGGCCAATGATGGCTGACGAGAATTATTAAGCATGCCGGACGTGCAACCCTTCCGCCAATTGCTGCAGATTTTAATGCTGGGACACAAACAAGTGTCACCGTACGAACCATTCAACGAAGCAACATAAATATGGACTTTCGGAGCCGTGTGCCTTTGTTGGCTGCACGACACAAAGCGTTACAGCAACATTGGACTGTTGATGACTGGAAACAAGTTGCCTGGTCTGACGAGTCTCGTTCCCAATTGAATCGAGCTGATGGACCTGTACGGGTAAGGAGACAATTTCATGAATCCATGGAGCCTACATGTCAACAGGGGACTGCTCAAGCTGGTGGAGGCTCTATGATGGTATGGGGTGTGTGCAGTTGATGATACAAGAGACCCCTGATACGTCCAGATACGACTCTGATAGATGTCAGGTACGTAAGCATCCTATCTGATCAACTGCACCCATTCATGCTCATTGTTCATTCCGACGGACTTGGGGAATTTCAGCAGGACAATGCGACACCCCACACGTCCAGAATTGATACAGAGTGGCTTCAGGAGCACTCTTCTGAATTTAGACACTTTTGCTGGCGACCAATATCCCTATACCTGAATATTGAATATGTCTCGGATGCCTTGCAACGTACTGTTCAGAAGAGATCTTTATCCCCCCCCCTACTCCTACTGTTTTATGGACAGCTCTGCAGGATTTATGGTGTCGATTACCTCCAGCATTACTTCAGAAATTAATCGAATCCATGCCACTTCATATTACAGCACTTATGTGTGCTCGTAGGGCCCTTATTGATATTAGGCAGGTGTACCAGTTTTTTGGCTCTTCAGTGTATGTAGTTATGTACCATTTTTTTCATTTTTAATTTGAAATTAAATTCCTTGCAATGAATATGATTTCTTTATTACATTTTGAAATAAGATGAAATAGGATAGGAAATACAAAATTGTTCTCGAAAAAATAAAAGTGTGCACGAATAAATTAATGAAATAGGACTAGGAAAAATAGTTTCGCATTCCGTGTTTTAGAAATTTTATTTATAATTTTATTCGGTTCTTCAGAGGAAGTAAAAGCTTCAAATATTGAAAAAGATATATTATATAAAGGTTTATGTAAAAAGTTTCGTTCACTTTTTTTAATTCACACAAAATTTGAAACATGATGCTATTCATTATTTATAACCTCACGAATAGAATCTGATTTAAAAATAATTAAAGGACTCTTTCTGCTCTGAATTTCACACTCATTTAAAAGGAAAAATTCAGAAATTTAAAAATTATACCTTTCTATATTTTCTTTATATTTATAAGTTGTATATTAATATCAATTCCAATTACAATCACGAACATATTTCAAGATACTTTTTCACCGATAAGAGCTTCTGTTGAAGGTATGAGAATTTCCAGTGTTCATAAAAAAATTATATAGTAAAAATAAGATGTAGTTCACTTTGAAAAGAGGTTCCGTTTTCAGAACTAAAATTGAATTAGAATTTTACTAATGTCGCATTATAATGCCACATGAGGGCGATTAGGAACGAACCTCTTGATTTTAAACACTGGTCAAGTAACAAGGAACACACGAGAGTTGCCCCCCTCCCCAATTCCACACCAATCAAACGGGATGCTTTTGACGTATATCAGCCCCCTCTACACAGTGGAATTTCAGTGGAACTGGGCTCGACATCATGACATTGACCACGATGCTACCGCTACCACAGCATAAAACTGAAGCGAGATGAATATAAATTGCCCATCCTTAATACCGTAGCTAATATTTTTATAATTTGACAATTATTATCTAATACATTTTAAATAATCCATATAAATACATAAGTTTATTGATTTTTTAAATATATATATATATTTAGCACTGTATGCTAAGGGGACATCGTACTATTTAAGTAAAAATTTATAATTTAAAGATTTAAAAAAAAATTTTGTTGCATCCTATGTGTGTATGCTATGTAAAACATATTTTGTGCTCAAAATTTCATAAAAAGTTAGCCATTTAATTTCTTAAGGAAAAAACTAAATATTTGTGAAGCGATTTTAAAATGCTCCTCCTACAAAAATTTACGTGAACTCATGAAATTTGATTTACAAGTACGTCCAACTATGTATAGCAAAAGATGGTATGGGTTTTTCAATAACACGATTGGTATTCGTACAGTACTTCTTTTTATGAATCCTTATTGAAAATTCCTTAAAAAATTTGCAAATTCTAGCTTCATTTTTTTTTTTTTAAAAAATAAGTATTACTTTGATTTAAAAATGCATACTAATTTTTGTTACATGTACAATTAACAATAGGTAAAAAAAAATTAAAGCATTAGGCACAATAGAAAAAAAAAGCCTTAGGAATTTAAATGAGGACAAACTAGTTATTTTACCCTTCTGATATAAGTAAGTTTAAAGATTTGATTTGCCATAGGGATGTGAATAAAAATGAATATAAAAGCTATCCTAATTCTGCGTTTCTTAAGTTTAGAGTTTTCAAATTTTGTGAAGTTATAGAGAAAAGTATATTAAGAATAATTTAGGCTAGAAAAATTAGATTTGATTTTCTGACCGATTTTTGTCAATTGACTCGTATTGTGTCCCCTTAGAAAGAAAATTTACAAAACAATTTCCAAGATTAAATAGAATGTCATGTTTCTATCCTTCAAATCTTATACACATAGGAGATAAATCATATTTCCGGTGGATTTCTTTTATTCATGTATGTCGTCTACGGAATTCTTTATCAGTTTAGTGTAGCATATCTTCAGAACTTCGATACATTTAATATTTAGTAAGCCTTTCTGTATATTATTATTGTTGGACTTTTATTTATTTGATCCTAACAGAGTTACAGATCATAGGATAGAAATATGTTACATATGATTGTTGATGATATTATGAGTAACAAAGAGTTTGATATAATATCTTTTTTCTTAAAACAGTTCATTTCTCTAAAATTAAATTCCATTCTTCATGAAAATCAATTGTAAAATCATCAAAAACAAAAGAATGTCCCTAATAACTTACACTATTTTCGAAGCTAGGAAAAATTGATATGGGTGTTACATACTCAAAATAATAGAATAAATAAATTAGAATAGTAATCTAATTTTTACCTAATTTGATTAACTTAAATAATTAATTTAAAACAATGAGTTTTCACATAATCAATCCGAATTTTTTCGGGTATGTGATTTTTTATCTTAAAATTAGTAGCCTTAATTCAATTTTCATAATTTACTTCTCTAAATTTTTCTAGTTAGTAGATGTGAGTAGAAAAAAGAAGTTCCTTAGTTTTAAATAATTAATTCAAACATTTGATATTATAAACAAAAATTGCATTGAACGTTTTTCAAAACTTTTTCCAACCAATATGAGAAGTAATTTGCTTCAGTTTCTGTAAGCCTACAAAAAATTGACTGCTTAATATTATTTTGAAATTTTTAGAAATTAATTATAGTTTCTAAAAAAGCAAATTATACCGTATAAAATGTATTTATATAATTGGATTTTATATGTCCAGAAACACTTTAGACATTCCATTTCACGCAGTTTATTTAAACATTTCGGAAAATATTCTATTTTGAAATTGTTGTTAAAGATCTTAGAGTTTTAAAGCCTATTGTCCAATTTATGAATATTAATTATCGATTCAATTACTACGTGTGGTAAAAGAACAAGAGAAAGAATATACATTTGCTTTGTATGTTTTTTTTAAGTATATATCTCGTATTAATGATTGAATTACATTCACATTTACAATAATTGGCTACTTAAACATTTTTCTGTATGGTTATTCAAAATACTTGGATTTCATATAGGCTAAAAACCTTTAATAGGTAATTAATTAATCCAATAAAACTTGGCAGTGTTTAGTATCTTTGGAGCAACTATATTGCTACTTCTCTTTTCCAATTTTTTGGAAGTTACTAGAGTCACCTTCATTTTGACAACTGTACCAGAGTGTTTGAAAGGAAAATTAAATATTTGTAGAAGAAAAAAAGTGATTATACACTATACACGAGCTGTTTGTCATTCACAATTGCAGTATTTACACTTTCCTCAGACTGACAACAAACAACACATTTCTTTTAAAACAAACAGCTCCAATACGACTGAACTTGTTCACGAATGCATCTCTGTATGACTTTCTTCAATTAAAAAGTACATATATTCCCTTGTCAAGGACATATTTCTCAACAAAAAATTTCAGTATAAAGGACATGGTCGTATGAATCCAATTCACTTGGTATTTCTTCATTTGCGACTTATTTCCGCTTGTTTACGCAAGGAAGTTGTGGAGAGATAAATCTCAATCATGACTCATCATTTCACCTCCTGTATTCCCTTATCCAAGCTAATAGTTCAGTAAAATTGAATATATGTATTAATGCAAATAAAATCAGTCATTAGTTTTAATATGGAACTGTATTTACTTAGAACCTACTGCTATTTATTAAGCATATAAGTAAGATGAAATTTACAACTTCCGTATTGTTCTTTAAACTGTCTCCATGTATAAAAACTGATTGCTTCAAAAGTTGCTTGCTTAATTTGTATTGATTCTTATAATTTTAATATACAAATTAAAATAAATAAATCCTTTTATAAAAATTCAATTTCTATGTTTTGATTCGTGGTAAAAACTAGAGATTACATGTGAAGAAGTTTATTTGGAATGCATCTATAATCTCATCACATTCTTTCCATTAAGTACTTTCTTTCAGTCTAAATAAAAGCACTCTTTACCCCTCTCTTCGGAAAATAAATACAGATTTCATTCACTAAACGTTTTGTTACATATGAACGAGTTCAGATCACAGTAAATATTTCAGCATATATATACTAAATGACCAGAATTCTCATAAGCATCTATATTTAATTGGGATCACTGGAACAACACTAGCAAAATTGATTTTTCCCTTAATGGTCTATTGATGATAGTCAAATTGATTTGGCTCTTATTGGAAATGCTCTAATGAGTCTTTCTTAATGAATAGTATTTAGGTAGACACCCGAGAGTGGAAAGAAATTATTAGTTTTGTTTGTCACTAGGATGAGGGATTAACGATAGAAAAATAAAATGAGTGATATCTTAGAGTTACTAAAAGTTAAATATTGGAGTTTATAACATATATGTGAAAAAATAAATAAATAAACTCTTCATATCTTAATAAATCTTTAAACGTTTTAAGGACCTTGAAATTGTATTCTGATATTTGGAACTTTGCACTATTGAATTTTCTCGTAAATTTAACTGTTTTACTGTTTGAAATCAAGACTCAACATCAACTAATATATAATTACGGCAATTGAAGATTGATGAACAAAAGTTTCATTCAAAATAATTCCCAGTTTATATACACTATTATAAGGGATTCATTTATAAAGTATTTTGTATTTATATAAAAATTCTATAGTAGCTAAATACGGATTAAGGAAAATATCTCCTTAAAAAATGCTTTCTTCGCTTACAACATTTTTCTATATTAATCATATTTGATAAACGGTAAACTATGCACACATGTATCTTTAAATTTCAAAGAAATTTATTCAGAAATTTGTTGTGCTGTAATAAAGTAATGAAGGTAAAATATCAATATATATTTCAAATACTTGGAATTGATGAATAGTCATGTAAGCATGTAATGGATGCGATTACAGTGTTAAAAGAACATGTACATTTTTTTTAAATTTAAAACTTACTTATAATTAATCTAGATATAACTAATTCAGAGAATAATATCCACTCGTGGATAATTCATTTCCATTTTCAGTAATGTGCGATGAGAGGACCCAAAGTATTGTAATGTTTTATTGTTGATAAGTTAATGTCATTGTTCTAATATTGTTTTATGGTTATGTAGTGAATATCTCACAAACACATGAAACCATAACATTTAATCGCTGGGGTGTTTATCGTCAATTATACTTCTACAGCCATACTCAAGGTGGACGACATTGATGAAGTTTTAGCTGTCGATACTACCATTTAGTTTTGATGATCAACGTCTTTGGTAGAATCCATAGTTACAGTTGCGTTACCCAAACCAATAACTGCAAATATTACCACATATAATTATTGCAATGGACATATTGAGTCTTATTTTTGAGGTTTATTTTTTATCTTATATTTTTTTCTTTAAAAATTATTATTACATGTCTTGAGAAAACTGTAAGGAACTACACCACCCGTGACATAATAATTTGTTCAAACAGAATTAATCTAGATAAACAGCTGTGAACGGTGAAAAATATGCATAATAAATGGGGTGATTCTAAAGGGCAAAGGATTAGACATCTCATCGCTGACAACACTCAGGTTATGGAAAATCTTGGGATTTACACAAACACGAACCGAAAATCCCTTAAGGTATCCGACTACGTACGGAACCGTGATGTTGCAAAAGCGTATAAATGGATAATATTTATGATATTTAGTGTCACTTAGATTGGGAAATGCATATAAAATTGTTTTAAGATTAGTATTGCAAAAAAAAATTAATTAAGCACAATATTTTGGTAAGAAATGAACATAGGATGAACCATTTTCAAAATATTCTCCTTTTGCGAAAAAGGCTTCTATTATAATAATATTTTGCCTGTATTTAGCTCAGAACACTGTAGAAAGGATCAACTAGAATTTTTGAAATATATAACTTAGAAGTGGGTTTATCCATGTTTTACGACAACAGAGGGGAGAAATTTTAAGAAAAAAACGCCGATAATTATTTTAATTGGCTGTAACTCTGAAAACAATGTGAATTTCTCAAAATTCATAGTTGGGCCTCTGTACAGAGGTCTGAGCTGTATACAGGCAAAATATTATTATAATAGATTTCTTTTTCACAAAAGGAGAACATTTTGAAAAAAGTTTATTATAAGTTAATTTTTTGCCGAAATATTGTACTTAAATAATTTTTTTTTGTCAAAATATCCTTAAAACAATTTTATTTATGTATTCTAACCTAAGGACACTAAATATAATGAAAATTATTCATTTATGTGCTTTTTTAAAATCACGGTTCCGAACGTAGTCGGATAACTTAACAATTTACTATCAGAGTTGTTTCTACAAAAATTGTGCCTAGAATTTGTAGTCACGTCTTTTGACTATGTCATCTCCAGAGCTGCGTAAATTACCGATAGAATAAGATATGTTACGACATTAGTTCCAGGCAAAATTTAAATCCTTAATTTACAGTTTAAACTTAAATAGCACTGATATTCCCAATTAGAACTTTTGAAGGAATTTGGAGCGTTTTGCAGGGAAGTTGACGCACTGTAAGCATTAGGTGTAAAAACTTTTATTTATTATGCGAAGTTTTTTTCCATCGAAATGTTTTTATTGATATCATCAGAAATTCAATAATACGTCAAAATGCTTTTAACATTTCTTATTTTTTTTTTTTTTTTGAATGCTAAGGTAATGGATTGCAAAGATAATGGCGAAGATCAGCATCTTGTTTTAACCTGTTATCGCCTATTATTTTTAAACAGGATCTAAAAAATAGTATTTTCTCATTGTGAAGTAACCTATCGATTATTCCTACTAACGAAAGCAATAAAAATTATAAATGAAGTCTAGAATGTTACCTTTGGAATTATTAGTTTAACGGACTACATTCAAATAGATCTAAATGCCTTTTTTTCCTACTGGTTTGCAGAATTATAATCGTGTGCCGTCTAATATCTTAAGCAATAATTCTGTTTTAAATGAACTAACCAAATAAATCAACATAATCTAATAAATTTAACTTCAATGATGTGGAAATTGAAATTTCATTAAAATCATACAGTTTACACAGAAAATCATGTCCTCATGCAAATTTAGTAATTGATACAATTCACTCGTCAACTCTTTTTTCTGGATCTCTATTAGTTAAAAGTTGTTCCAACAAAAATTTTTTACATGAATTAAATAATTAAGTTGTTAATAACATTGTAATTTAATACAAGATTGCTTTTTTATTTTCTGAAGCAATACATTCTCAAGTTAACATTTAATACAATTTTTTTTATTAAAGGGAAAAATTAACTCGAATTAAATAATGAAATACCTTTTTTTTTCAGACAATTTGTTTTATTTGGGTGGGGGTGTTACACAAACAATACATGTTTTTAATTTACAGACTTAGAATATTTTCTTGCTCTCTCTTCATGTATCTAGAGCAGGGATGGCGAACTTTTATGGATCAACGTGCCATTTTTTCTAAGGAAATGCTAAATGAGGTTAACACGTGTCGTCAAATAATTTTGACTTGTGATTATTGGGAATAAATAGTAACAACACAAAACTCTATTTACTACAGAAAAATACATTTTGTATTTTATAGTAGTAAATGTGTTTTAGTTAAATATGTAATTCAAATTATATAAAGTAACGTTAGTGTAATTTCTGCTGTTGTACATTTTAGATAACAATTTAAAATATTTTGGGATTGGGTAAAATGTTTCTTTTAGCAGAATACATGCTGCAGTGGAATCATCTTCCAAAGGGTTTCGAAGGAAGTATTTAATGTTATTCGGCTGAACATAATGATTCGTATGCATAGGTTGATGAAAATATGGTTAAAAAAGCATGAGTCTGCTTCTTCAAACAGTTAAACGTATCTGGAATCAAATTTAATGTTCCCAAAATTTCATTACTGGCATTTTTACTTTTATTGTTTGTTAATCTTTCTGTTTCAATCAATTCTAACTTTTTCTTTATTTCAATAAATTTTTGAATCCATATTGAACTAGACAAGAAATCAATAAGTTACATTACAAATTCTACAATATTCAAAGTCGAATTGGGACAAGTTCAGTTTATCAAATGATGCCACATTAGGGTACATAATAAACTTGAGCATTTCTGATCATTTTTTGAACAGGGAAAATCTAACTAAAAATTCCTTGATAGAAGAATCAATCGTGGTTGATCATTTTGATCGGTGGCGTGTCCAAAATATTGTGCCAATAATGGCATGCGTGCCAATGGTTCGCAATCTCTGATCTAGAGTTTCCCCTTTATAAAAATAAAGTTAAGATAATGGAAAGATAAATAATTATAAAAAAAATAACAAAAATCAAGGAAACCTCTACATATTTTTTTTTTATATTTTAAGTGGATTGCAGGAGAGAGAATAAACTTAAAAACATTTATTGACCTTTTGATAATTAAGAGAAATGCAACTTCCCCACTGTACAATGAATCAAAAATACCGAAAAGTTCGGCGCACTTTATTGTATGTACTATTGTTTGTATTCCTCCATACTTCCCTTACTCTATTAATACTTTCAGACGAATTATAATTGCCTACACATTTTCAATAGCTGATAAAATTCTAGTATTCCCAAGAGAATGAGGGAGTGTATCAGTGATGAGTTACACAACAATAAAACATTAGAGAGAAATAGTTGAAAGCCTAGAGTATTGTGAGAAAAACGAGATAGTTTAGTTGCAGTGACTATACAACAAAAATTGTTTGTCAAAGAGTTGTGAATGGATTTAGTACAGGTAATGAGAGATCAATAACATGTAACATTTAGAAGTGATTTTGATTACCTGCTTCAAAAGGAGATAGTCTGTAGTAAAGACGGTTACATTTTTAATATGCAAATAATATTTGTTTAACTTCAAACTACACAGTGGTTTTCATCAATCAGTATAAATAAATTAAAAACACTCACTGTCACTAATACTCAGTGATAGGATCATTGTGCCCTTAGCTACGTGAAGAGAGAAGAGATACCTTATGGTTGCTTAGTTGTAAATAAATTATTTGTTAAAGGACCAAAATCATTTTAGTATTTTAGAGTCATTACGTATGAACACACCAAATCATATCAGGCTGGGAAATATAAATGCTTAATATTATGTTTAATTGTTTGTTGGATTTATTTTTTTAATATTTGAAGAAAGCTTAAAATAAAGTCTTGCAATAAATAATAATAATAATAATAAACACTTATACGCGTAATTCTTATTCTTTGTGTATTTTTCTCCCTAAAAACTTGGAATATATATATATATATTGGAAGAGTAAAGTACTTGTTTCTATATTCAGAAATATTGTTATTAATTATATACAATGTAATCAATTTCTAGTGTCAAAAAAAAAATCAGAAAAAATAATACTATAAACATTTTACTAAATATTGTTTAATTCAGAAATACCCAATTAATTTTATATTAATAGTTATTTTAATAAAGGAATTCTAAATAGTAAAAGGATTAAAATTCTTTAGAACAATAATAGTGTATTACAGTAAATTTATTATATTTTCTAGTTATAGTTACCTCCATGTTCTAATATTAGATAAAATTACTTATTATTATTTAATTAATATATAACACTAGTGTCACTGAAGTTGTGATAGTTTGTAATCTCTCTTTTTAATTTTTATTTCTATTCTTTTCATACATTTGTTAAGTGCTACAATTCAGGTTTCCCCATGCCTTGAATTTAAATTTGGGTCCAGAAACTAACAATGACTTAGTTATTGTACACATATTTAGCGCCAGATCTGCATTTTTGAGAACAATTTTTAGGTTAGTTACTTTTATATTGTAATGGATTTAGACAAGTGGTGGGAGGAGTGTTTCAGTGTACTGGCTACTTCTAGAGTTCTTAAGGTGTTGCTGTCGACCCATTGGAGTAGGTGTCGCATTCTGTATTAGAATTAAATGTTTTATTTTTTTAACACTTGTTTTCGACATTATACCTCTCATGTAAAATATGAGAGATTACTATTTTTACTACAAAAACACATTGAACACAAAATGTCAAGTTGAATGCTTAAACGACTATGAGCGTCTGCTAGACAGTGGACTTATGCAATGCAGAGAGGAGACAACATACGTAAACCAACAATGAATCTGAAACTGACGTATGTAATTAATTTTTTCGGTACCGAGCCACGCGCCCTCATGGTGCATGGCATCAGAACGAGGACCCAATCCGATGTAAGTGCGTTGCGTGGATGATGTCTCAATAGCCAACCCCGTTCTATCGCGGGAAGAGCGGATCATTAACAATTATATTCTCCCTTTAAAAGGTGTGTGGGGGAAAATTCATTTTTATACAGCTGGAGCTTAAGTGAATGCATTTTTCCCCTACAGTGGCAATGAAAGTGTTAAGCGTCAGCGTGCGTGGCATGGAGTTACATGTCAGTGATATATGCATATGAGTAGAAATGCAGCGTGATTGCGCATTACTTATAACCGGTAGAGAATTTTTAACGTCGTTCTCCTCGGAGTATAAAAAAAGGAACCAAAGCTTATTTGAGTGTGTAGAATCTTTAGCAAAGGAGGAGCTGAGACGCTATTTTCGAAGACAATATGAGCAGCTGTCGCAGTTTGAGACGGGGAGAATCATCGACATGATGGAAGCTGGGTGGTCAGCTAGGCGAGTAGCTCATCAATTAGTCCACTCTGATTGTGTTGTGAGGAGGTGTTAGGACCAGTGAATTTAATAGATGTTATTTACACGAAGACCAGGCTCAGGACGGCCTCGACAGACCAGTCGTCGAGAAGACCGCCACATCGTAAAAAATGCACGCATACAGCCAACTGCGTTGTCGACCGCCATCCAGACACAGGTATCACCTTCACTAGGGACCTCTGTATCTTCTCGAACCATATGAAGGCGCCTGGCTAAAAGACATTTGGGATCTTAACGACCATTACAAGTGCTGCTCTTGACGCCCTCCCATCGATGCCTCCGATTGGAGTGATCCCATGCACGACAAAACTGGACAGCAGTAGGTTGGAACTAGGTCGCTTTAGTGACGAATCCAGATTCAATCTCAGTAGTGATGACAAACGTATTCGTGTGTGGAGACCTCGTGGTGAACGCCACAATCCTGCGTTTGCTTTACAGCGACACATCACTCCACAACTGGTGTGATGATACGGGGTGCCCTTGTCTGCAATACACAGTCACCCCAAGTATTGATACGTTGAACCATGACGGCCCAGCGGTATGTCCATGACATCTTGCAGCCACATGTGTTGCCACTCATGCAATGGTTCCTAGGAGTCATTTTTCAACAAGACAATGATCGGCATCACACGGAAAGGGTGTCAAAAGCCTTTCTCCTCATTGTTACTACCCTTCCTTCTCTTGTCCAATCCCCAGATTTGTCTCCAATCGAGCATATCTGGGATCATTTGGGATGGCGAGTTGGGCATCCAACGAGTTTAAACGAACTAGAAGCCAGGATATAGCAAATATGGAACGAAATGTCTCAAGACATCATACAGAGCTGGTATGCCTCAATGCCCGATCGTATCACAACGTACATTCGTGCTAGAGGGGGTTGAACAGGGTATTAAATCTTTCGTCCTTTTGCCTTTTTCTTTGGAATAATCGATCATTTTTCTTTGATTTTCTAATTATTTACTTATATCAAAGTAGTCATTACGTATGTAAAATTTCGTTTCAAATTGAAGAATCCTTCTTGGTGCGCTAATTTTTTTGTCCATGAGTGTATGTTCCTTTTAGAATGCGCATCTCAGGTCTTACTAAAGGCAGTCACCTCAAAATGCCTCGGGGGTCCACCGGTCGATCGCAATCGACTTAATGCCCATACAGGGTTTAGACATTCTATGCATTATTTTCAATGGGTATTTGCTCAGAATTATTGACATAAAGTGGGTAGCTTAGCTGGTCACAAAACATGTTCAATCCCACTTTTACATAAATTATTTTATATATAATCTGTCCTAAGTCAGCGATGTTAATAATACTGCAACATCCGTTTTTTAAAATTTTATTTACCCATTATATCCTTCAATGAATGGTCTTCTTACATTCTCAGTATTTTCAGTTTTGATTGATAAATGTCTATCTCTCATCGGCAGAGAATTCAGACTATATATATATATATATATATATATATATATATATATATATATATATTTATTTATATATATTTGGTTCAAGATTAATTTACATCGACTGTCGTCACACCTTCCAATACATTATAATATATGAATTATATACAGTGCAACTTATATTTTTTGCGTAGTCCACATAGCATTAATTTTTGATTTTAACTATTGTATTTCAGAATATTTTTTAATGTTTCTCTTTACTGATAAAGTAAATCTGATTATTGTATTCATGGGGAAAAAATTAAAGAATTACATTTAAATCGAATACGCTTAAACTCTTCCCCAAAAACAAAATTATACGATTTCGAATATTAATATGTTAATACGTAATATTCTAAGTAAGACCCTTAAATGTTTATATAATTTCTTTTTTTCACGTACTATTTGATAGCATCTAGATATTCAGTAGGGAAAGGTCTATTCTCTCTATAGGTTTGAAACAATAGCTATTACCTATATCTTTCGTCTGATGAAACAATTGAAAACCAATTTCAAATATTTTCTTTCAGATTAAAGTCTTTAAAGCACCGAGCATAGAAATGTGGACGTGATATTTCTACGTGAAACCTTCTCTAAAGCTAAATTGCCTTTATGTTTCTCTGCAATAAAAACAAACTACCTCAATTGCTTTTACAGCCAAAAAGATCTCCGTTTGAATCTGACAAAAATAGAATCAAATATTGCAAGCCTGTCCTTAAGTGCACGACTCAGTCCACATTAGTTACTTTGTTACTTTGTTAGTAGTTTTTATTTTCTTGGAAAAGTAATTCAAAACTTTTATGACGCTTTAAACTATTTTCATGGATCTCTTTGATGCATACTTAGAGTATTCCAAGTATATAATCAAAATTTCTACTAATTTAATTTTTAAAATTTTATATTGTTATATGCATATTTTTTCTCTTAAAATATCGGATCAAACTTCATTTTTTGCAAGCATGCAAATATTAATAATCTTTTTCGCAAGATTTAAATATTCCATACCTTCTACTTTTTTTATTCTTCTTAATACCATTTACATTTGGACACTTTATGGAAAATTATATAAGTCTTACACATTTTTCAATGCTTAAGAAATTTACCCTTTATGTGTTTCTTCCCCCTATTGAAAAAAAATATATATACTTCCCAATTTAATATTATTCATAACATTGACTTTTTTTTAAATCAAATATTTTTTTTCATCAGCTTATTTATTAAACATTATAGAAACATTTACTAAAACTAGCATTTTTAATTATAATCACCTTTTGGTAAAATACTTGTATTCTTTTGTACAATTTCCTTAATCAAACTTGTACAGTAAATAAGCATCTTTTCATCCGTGATATTTATTACATTATTATACTTAATTCACTGCTTCTAAAACCATTGTTTTAATAATATTTGTTTTGCCATGTTATCTCAGAGTAATCATGTAAATATAAAGAAATTGCTTACTTCAAATTACACACACACACACAAAATATGAATTACCAAATTTTAACAATATAAATGTAAAATATTTAACAGAGTATCTGTACCAAAATTATAAATTTTAATCTTTCTTTTAAAATTAAAAAAAAATCCTTTTTATTGGAGTCTAAGTTATATTGAAATTCATGCACTGTTTTGAAGACGAATATAAATGAAAATTTAAATAAAATTTGTGTTTCTTATAAGATTATAAAACTGTATGTCTATTTNTTTTTTTCTAAAAAAGATTACTGTTAAAATCACTCACCAAATTTTTATCTATAATTTTTAAAAACCCAGTAATCCTGGAATATTTTCACCTTCAACCTTTTTAATTCCTTTTCCTTCTTTTTTGGCAAGATAAACCAATAGCTTGAATTATTTTTTCTAGGTAAATTGTCTTATTGGTCGAGAGAAAATTTTTTAAAAAACCAGGAAAGTTTATGCTCTGAAGCACTTATTTTCATTAAACTCACTCAGAAAATAACTTATTATTTTTCAGAAGATATACAGTGGTAATAAAAATTGTGGACACTTTTTATAATTGTTATGTTTTCTAAGTGTGTATGCATATAGAAAATTTTACGTTGCACAAAATGAAAAATATTGTATATCATTTTAAAGATAATTTAATACTAAATCCAATAAAAAAACGAAATTCAAATATTTGCAACACAAAAAGAGTTATGTTGCAATAACTATCGATATACATTAGATACTTGTGATATCATTGAGTTATCGATGCTTAGTGGGGTAGTCTTTATTAATTTTTACAGCTTCACATCGAAATTTCATTGAATTGAAAATAGTTTTAAGCTCTTTTTTCATTATTACATGATGCCAGGAAACAATTATATCATCCAATTAGTTATTTTTATATCATGGGTACCTAATTCGGCAAGAGTTTTTAAGCGATGCCACAAGTTTTCGGTAGCTTTGGGGCCAGGACTGTGTTTCCTGGCCATTATAAAAATAATATTTAGACAAGAAGCAATGGCATTAAATAAAAGAGTAGATTAGACACATGTGTGACGAGAAAGTGGTATTTCCTATGTTAAAATTGAAAGACAGGTTAATAGTTCAATGACTACATCTGGAGACTGAAAGTTTTATTTAAGATATTAGGGGGAAACAAATTTAATAAAAAACAAAGTAGGAAAAGACAGAAAAGATGCACCATATATGCTGATGACAGAAGAACAAACATATTATGTCTCCAAGATAAAAGAATGTCATGGACAATATTCAGAAGTGATCTGAGGGATGCTGGAGTTTCTGTCAGTTCAAAAACAATCAAGAAATATTAACAGACGTAAGACTAAAAGGTAGAATTCCACGAAAATAGCCATATACAGCCTTAAATCAGCCCTAAAAGGAACTACAATGGGCAGTGGAATACATCAATTGGACAAAAAATTATTGGTCACAAGTTATATGGAAGGAGGAAACAATAGCATCGTTATTCGGTAGTGATAGCCTAAAATATATAAGACGAAAAATAGCAGAAATGCTACATCCTCACTGCATTCAGGCAACTGAGAAGTACCCACATAATTTTATTATTTAGTTATGCATATCAGTACATGAGATATCGGTTGCTTTTATATCATTGATGGGACACTGAATGCGAGAAAATACATTGACACCTTTCTAGAACCCAAACATCTACCTTCTATCAGGGATCTATTTACCAACAGTGCTTCATTCATTTTTTACTGCTCCTTGCCACACAGTAAAGCAATCGAAAGACTGGTATCGCTCTAAGATCATTGAATTGTTGTCCTAGCCAGGAAACAGTCTTCACCTCAACCCCATAGAAAACTTGTGGCACCGTTTGAAAACTCTTGTCCGAATGAGATATCGATGAAATAAAATGGAACTAATTGAGGGTATAATTGTTTCCTTGCATCATGTAATTACGAATGAAGAGCTTATAACTATTTTTAACTCAATGAAACCTCGATGTGAAGCTCTAATTAAAAATAATGGCTACTCCAATAAGAACTGATAAGTCACTGTTATCATCTATATCTAATGTATATCGATAGTTATTGCAGCAGAACTTTTTTTGCCTTGTAAATATTTGAGATTAGTTTTTTGTATTAAATTAAGTATTAAATTTTTTTTTAAATGATATACAATACTTTGCGTTTTGCTCAACATAAGATTTTCGATAAGCATACNGTGTCCACAATTTTGGCCACCACTGTATATATATATATATATATATACAAATAATGAATTTTTTAAGACTTAAAATTAGGCTTTAAGCCAACTTACTTAGTATAAATAATGAATGACTAAAATTCAAATTAAAGATTCTACCAATGCTGTAACAAATATAAAATAATATATAATCAATAATCATCTACTATATATACATTGCCATAAACCTAAAAAACAGTTTTGTGAATGAGTTATAATCACATGAATACTTGAAGCATTCTTCAGAGGTCGCAGTAGCCCAGTAATCATGGACACGAACTCGTGATCAACATGAATTACGAGGTCCGTCACTGATAGCTCACGTGTAGCTTTCAAGTGCGAAGTTAATAACCAATGCATCAATCCTTGTCTGTCGTTATTGTTTGATTTATTATTAATTGTCGTATTTGAATAACCACGATGTAGCAAAGAGGACGTCATTTGAGCAGGTACTTCACTCTTTAAGCTGTCCTACAACAGCTTCTTGAGGACGTTGATTCTCTACAGAATGTATGGACATAAGCATTTTTACATGGCGGATTTTTACTTGACCAGGATTCGAATACACGACTCGATAGAAACAACATTGACCACGAATTCGTGACCGTGCCATTCCACAATGAATGCCACCCAGCACTGTTGTAGTCGTTTCACGAGTTCGAATTCTGATACCAAAACCTTAAAGAATAGAATACTAATTCGGAAGTATTTATTATTTATCCAACACCCGTGCTTGGTTTCTTGACCATTTGACGCCGAACCTCCCAATACCGACTGATGGCGTCGTCAGTCGATCGGGGGGTCCCCTAGCATGGCCGTAGTGCGGACAGTCCTTGTCAGTGAGTGAGTGAGTGAATATTAACGTCGCACTATTCAGCTACACGAGGGCTTTTGACGACGGACCACGTTATTTTGAACTATGGTCAAGTGACGTGGATGACACCTAGGAGCTGGCACTCCCCTCTCCTAACTACCACACCACACCAACGGGAG
>BMAV01000327.1:0-57934 GCA_019973955.1 Trichonephila inaurata madagascariensis
TGTATCCCCCACCCGTTCATTGTATATGTACCATTGTAACATTCTGAAAGTGTTCAGAAAAGTTTGGATTCTTAATGCTCCCATTGGCTCCTTATCCTAATTTTTTTCTTAGAAGTCATTTCAGACTACAGATCAACTTTATACGGGGCTTTAAAACATTTTGTATTGTAAAAGTGACAAAACCAATATATACACTGGTGTGCAAAACTTAAGCAACAATGTAAAAATTTAGCAGATAGCCATGAAATTGCAGAAAAGGAGGTCTGGAGATCAGTAGAGGGAACACGTAAGTCAGTAGAAACGTCATGCGTATGCAAATATCAGGAACAAAACGTCAGAAGCGATGTGAGTGTACGCAAAACGCGTGATGTCGGCGCGCGCTGCTCAACAGTAGAATGAAATGAAGGACGGAGACGCAATTCACCATATTCTCTGCAAGTGCCAGTGAGTCAGTTCGTGAAATATGGCTAGAAGAAATCACCTGGAAGACTTCACACGTGGAAGAATGATCGGAAAGCTGGAGGAGGGGCGTACTGTCGCCAGTGTAGCTGCAGAGTTCGGAATCAACAAAAGTGTCGTTTCGCGCGCTTGGAAAGCGTTCCAAACCACAGGTATAGCTGTTAGAAAGGTTGGTGTGGCTGCCCGAGGACGACAACTGCAGGGGATTACCGATATATCATCCTGCAGGCGAAAAAAGATCGACAGAAGTCAGCAAGGGCCATTGTTCAGAAACTCTGTACAGCAACAGGTCGACAAGTGTAGCGGTTTACATGGCCAGACGCCTTCACAAAGGGAGCCTGTTCACCGCCGTCCTGAACCTGCCTCCCGTTGAAGATGGCCACCGAAGCCACCGTTTACAGTGGGACAGAGAGCACAAAAACTGGACAACTGATTAATGGAGTCGTGTCCTCTTTACGGATGAGAGTCGGTTCAGTACCAGAAGCGATTCTCAACGCGTTTTGATTTGGAGAGAGATCGGGACCCGGTTTTATCCCAGTAACATCAAGGAAAGACATCGTTACGGTGGTCCTGGAGTTCTTGTCTGGGTTGGTATTATGCTGAACGGCGGAACTGAGCTTCACATTTTCGACAGAGGGTCTGTAACCGGGGATCGCTATTGTGAGGAGGTACTTCTTCCCCATGTGCATCTTTTCTGAGGTGCCATTGGCCCAGACTTCATTTTTATGGATGACAATGCACGGCCACATCGCACTCTTGCTGTTGAGGAGCTGCTGGAAAGTGAAGATATCACTCGAATGGATTGGCCAGCGTGCTCCCAGATTTAAATCCCATCGAACATGTGTGGGATGCTTTGGGGAGACGTATTGCCACACGCTTACATCATCCGGAGTACAACCAACAACTCAAACAGATGTTAATTGAGGAATGGGCACTCCTACCTCAAGAAATGTTGCACTAGCTGGTTCTGAGTATGCGGAGACGGTGCGAAGCAACCATTGTAGTAAGGGGAGGGCATATACCATATTAAGGAACATCTGCTTGTTGCTCTTCCTGTTGGATAGACAATCATGAGTCACGATACTATGCGTTGAATAAAGCTTGTTTTTGTTTGATTTCATACCGTATGCGTTTTATTCCTTTTTCAGCGCCGATGCTTTCGTCATCCTTTACGTACATAATACTCTCCCTCATTTCAGAATTTCATGTCTCTCAGATGATTTTTCGTGAAGTTATGGCAATAAACCCACCTGTTGCTTAAGTTTTGCACACCAGTGTATATCTTTTCTTATGATTGTTTTGACCATTAAGGTATACTCATCGTCTTTTCTGACTGCACTGTAACCGTATTTATGTCATTTAACAAGCTATTTTTGTGTTGTTATTATATTAGGAATGTCAACATGAGTAATGCCGATTCGCTAACCTTAAATTAATTGTTATGAATTATCGGATGTATTGTAACACACTGAAAACTAATGTATTGTTTGAGTGGAACAATATGTATATATTATGAGGAATGGAAATGGCGTACGTCAATGTTGCTGAATGGACTCCTGAACATGTTGCCGAATGGTTGAGAGGTAATTTCAAGTGTAAATTTTTGTGATTTAATGACCTGTATTATGAAAATAATTTTTCTTTCAATAATTCATGTCATTTTTCAATGTAATCGTGTTGCTTTTTGAGCTTTAAATTTAGTGCAGTCGATGTTAATTTTAAACCGCCTCAATTCAAAACAGAAACTACAGTTCTGTCAAATTTTTAATAGTTAATTGTAAATTTATTTAGATGTTAGTTGTACCTGCATACTAGACCAAAGTAATTCTGATTACAAATCACGATATCCTTTCTGTTGATTATGTTTATATTCATTATTATTTCCTATTGCAGCCTAAATCTTGTGTGTTAAAATCAATTTTACATTCTTCTGGAAGTAAGGATTTTTTTTTCATTTCCCTGTTGTACTTAACATGACTTAATAATTCTGTCAAATGCTACACCTCATTACGATTACTTCAATTTGCTGTACATTTGTGTTAGTGGTCATATGTTCTTGTATAGTAAAATTTATATCTAATAACCTGAAGTAAATAAGTCATTGAAATGTTTCCACATGTAAAAACATCTTAAAAATTTATAAAACGAAACATTTCGATTTATCTGTGAAAGTATTTGAATTTTTTTTTTTTTGCTATATTTTTATTGGTCTTGAGTTCTATAATATTTATTGTAAGAAAAATGTAGGTATTAAAAATTACTTTTAAGATTGTTTTTGTTTTGAACATTTAAATAGTCTTATCAAAGGAATTAATAGCACATGCTTGCAATATGTTTTTTTCATGACTGATTTTATCTCTGTATATTTCTTGGGGAATATTTTTCTGTTTTGAGTATTGTCAAGTGTTCTAAATCAAAGATGTTGGAAGTAGATTTTATTATAATAAAAGTTTATGAAAAATGTAATTGCTAATTTTTAACTTTAATTTTAGATGTTTGTTAAAATTTGTTGCATCCATGTGCCATTGTTAAAATTTGAATTTGGTGTGCTAAAATCAAGATAAAAATTTATTAAGAGTTCTTTATGTTCAGATGAAATATTCTAGATTATATAATCAAAAAATATTTTTCTAACTGATCCTTTCTACAGTAATACATTTAGCTTATTTTTTAATAGTATGATGTTCCTGATATTTTAGTTTTTTAGTTCTGATCAGTAGAACTGCAGTATATGAAGTAGAGTACATTTTGCAAAGGTTGTGTATATATACCAGAGTATTTGGCTTTGCCTCCTCTGAATTTATAAATCTGCTAACTGCCATTTGAAGCAACATAATCTGTTCAATTTGTCATCTAAATTCCAGTTCTCCATCCCACAGTCATTTTATTTATATTTCCTCAAACCATGTCACTTAGATTACCAAATTATTAAGGAACACTAGATTGCCTTTTCTACAAATTTTTTAAAAAGAAAAAAATCATTCTTTTTTTGCTGTTTCAGTTACATTTAAATTAGATACCTTTTGCCATTTTTCTTTATGCCGTGGAATTGATGTAAAAAGATAGTCAAAGATTCTTTAAAAATTTCTCATTCTATTGAAGTCACCTGCTGAGCAAGCTTCTTGTCCTTTTTGTGTAGTTGTCTTCAAAATATGTTAAATGAAAGAAATTGCTATACATTTTCAAGAACATCATATTTTTCATCATTTCGAAGGAGACAGACAGTTTGTTTCTGTTTCTTTCAATTTCATTATTTTCTAGGTCTATCTCCTAACACATCAGTGCTACTATTTAGTATCTTGTCAGGAAATTCTTTCCTCTTACAGTTTTAAACAAGACAAGAAAAGAAAAGGGAAGTGATCTTAAAGTGTAAGAAAAAGAAACTGACTACAAAATACAGGTCTCTTTTCTTAGCATTTTAAAATTTAAGGCCTTTTCTTAAATACTGAGTAGCGAAGCACAATGCAAATAAATTACTTTTTTAACATCAATGCTACTAAAAAAGGAACTGAATTGATGTAAAATCGATCTTGATTATAGAATTATAAAAAAAGATTAGAATTTGAATTAACAAAATGTACAACAGCTTTTCTTTACAGTGTTATGCACTAATATTCCTTTCTATTATTCATTATATACATATATATTTTATCAATGGCTATTGTCCACCAGTATTGATTTTTTTTATGTAATTTGTTTTTTTGAGACATGTAAAAGTACTTTTTTTTTTTGGTAATCTTATTAACTAAACATGGCACTTTTCTCTTCTGGTAAAATTGATAAATACTTTCAATTTGGATTTATCTAATATAAGAGGAGAGGGAAAGCTATTTCAAACATTCTTTTATTTATAATTTATTCATGTAGAAATAATATAATAACCCCATAATTTTAGATTTTTCTCATTTATTTTATTTTTAACTCCATTTTAAATCACATTTAAGCAATTCAATATTTATATAAGCATTTTATTTAAGCCTGTGCATGAGTTTTTTTGCATAAAATTTTTTATTAAACTTTTATTAATAATTAATGGGCAAACTCTCATGTAGGAGAGGGGTGATAGAGAGAGTGTACTGGCAGAAACTTGACACAGTCTGTTTACAATGGCATAAGATTATAATTTCTTACCAATCTTTAGACTTAAAATTTTATAATTCAGGTTTGTTAGTGTAGTGTGTTCTCCTCTTTTATTAAGGACACTATTACATAGATAAGATTTTTTTCCATATTAACAGTAAATGTTTTCATACCACTTGATTTAATTTTATTTTTAATTCTTTACTGTAATTTTTTGCATGAGTTTGTGCTTGTGGTACTTTTTGTAATAAAGTACTTTTTACTTCATAATCCCTGTACCTGTATCCTTTTAAATAACTCCTTGACATTGGCACATATCATCCTTTTATTCCTCTCTATTATAGTAGTCAATCCAATGTATGCCATCGTTTCACCTGTTGCATCTCGGGAATTTTTTTTTCTTGAGTAATTATGTTTTTCTTTAATTGAATAATATATTGGTTTGGTTTTTTTAAAATTTCATCAATCTTATTCATATCATTTCTCAAAGGAAACCAGTTTCATCTTCTATATTTTTGAAAATGTTTGGATGTCAAGAAGAAATTTCACAATGTTCAATTTTTCATTTTTGAGCTCTTTATATATTCTGTTTTATGTTATCTAGTGGTTTTATCATTATCAATATAAAATCTGGTTAAAGTGTTGAATAGATGGTCCCTTGGCAAAGCCAATTTTTTGGCGACCAAAATCAGTTGCCAAACTACCTATATGTAGCAATAGGTGTTCCAAGAGAAATGAAGCGAAGCTGAAGTAATGAAGAGCTGAATTCATTCTGGAATCTATATAAAACATTGCCAAATCTGGGGGCCATCTATTCTACACTTTAACTAAAAATCTTTTATCATAAAATCATTTTTTTGAATCATTAACACACATACATTGTTCAGATTCACTACTGATAAAGTTTATCTCTATATTTTCATTGTTGAGATTGCCCTTACTATCTCGAAATGAATCTGTATTCTTACTTTCTTTCTTCTCATAAAACAGTTCTTGAATACATGAAATATCTTATTTTACAAATTTTGAGGCCTTAGTGTGAAATATTGGGGTAATTTATTTCTGAACTATATTAAATGTAATAACTCAGCATAATGCTTATAAATAATCACAAAGTAAAACTCCAAAACATGAAATAAAAAAAATATATTTTTGCTAGAATAAGCACCTGTTAACTTTCCAAAGGAAGCAGAGTAATGCATGAAATCTGTTGGTGAATATAGTATACATATATATTCAACTGAGTTAGTAGTACTCATCATTATTTAAAAATCAGTATATTTTTAAAATATACTGATTTTTAAACAAATAGTGAATTTTGTTTTAAATAAAATTGGCCATCTCATGAAATAAAATTATGTAATCTTAACAGTAAATGATTTGCATAGACTCAAAGTAGCAGATTTTTATAACTGGTTTATTGTTCTGCATAAAATTATATCACAATAGAACATGGTAACTTCAGTTTCAACAAAATCATCAAAGGATTTGAGATTTGACCTTAGAAATTGGACAAACTTGTTTCATTGCAAAGGAAGGGAATGAATAAAAAAAGGAAAAAAAAATGGAAGTGACTTCAGACAGCTTAGATGTCATAAGAGAACATTTGATACCTAATAAATAAAAAAAAAACACAATAAAAAGTTGCACATTTATTGTAAGACTTGTGCAGATTTAGAACAAATCAGTAATTTTCCAAGTATTCAATTCTGTTTGTCAGGAAGAAATTCTCTGATATTTTTTTTAAACCATTCAAAACCTTATTTGTATAAAAATTTTCAGTAAAAAAAAATTACAAAATTGGGCTCTACTATGTGACTATAAAAAAAAGGTATTTAATTTGTTGATTTTGTTGCACTTGTGTTCCAAGTTTGGGATTTATCTTTAAAATTCGGATTTAAAGCTGTGATTCAACCAAACTTTTGAGTGCAGTAGTTGGAAGCAGATATATTTTGACAGCATATAATATTTAAATAATTACACAAGTTTTATTTAATAAAAACTAAATTCTTAGAATTAAAATTCTATTTTAATAACCTTTCTTTTCAAAATGTGTTAAATTAAAAAAAAAACATATTTCTTATTTAGTTTCTCAATTATTATTAAATCAATTTTACTAATTTTTTGTTACATATGATTTATTTTAATGTATCACAGTGAGATATATACAATATTAAAAAACAATATACAAGTAAAACCCAAACCTCAGATTTTGTTCCTTCCTAATTAAAATTAAATCCTTTCTTAGTAAAATGATCTTTGTGCATTTTTGTCAGACCAAAAACGAATTGCGCATAACAGATTTCCTTAAATAAGTGAAATACTAAACAAGCTATAGAGCATCAACATAGATACACACACGCATGCTCCTACCTTTTGTGTTACAGTAATTAAGACAAACCTAAGATTTTCTCTTTATCTATTTGACCGCAATATGACTATACCAAGATAAAATGTGATTTCCAGGTTTACTTTTAAAAAAAGCAACCCTTTCCTAGTTGTTTAAGTTTAAATGATATGTATGTTTAAAATAAGTGCCTCTAAATTTTAAGTGTTTCTAAGCTATTGTCTTTTAAAATAGACGTTTCAAGGTTTTCTTTGGATGAAGGAATGCTCTGTCTGTCTGAAGATATTATCTGTAATGAGCTATCTGAGAGAGAGAGAGAGAGATTTACCTCTTTTAAAATCTATACAACCAGTATATATGATAGCTTTGGAACTATAACATGTTCTTTATGTAATAGATATATTTAGTTAGATAAAGGTTAGCTCAGTAATGATAGTTTGAAAAATGTTGTCCAAATAAAAGTTTATTTTTTTTTGGAAAAACTTGGGATCATTGTTAAACCACATGGCATTTTTCTGTCGGTGCTTCTAGCTCTTAAAATGGGCAATGATGCTTATATTTTTGCTATCTTAATCCAATCATTCATGATAGGACCAAAAATTATATTTTAATTTTTTCCATCATGCTTTTTTAAATAGCAATTTAGTGTACCACTTTCAGCAGATCAGAAACAGTTTATAGTGAGCTAATATACATTATCAATTGCCATTAAGTGTTCCAGTTTTTTTAATATTTAAATTATTAACTTAAGCATGTCCATTGTACTGTAGAAGTAGGGAATTGAAGATATCCTGAGAAATGAATTTGGATGTTTAAATAATAAAAGATTGTAATTTTTGAATTATCCAAGGATGAAAATTAATAATTTACCAGTATTACAATAATTGAAAAATATTTTAATGGAAGATTTATTTGAATTATATTAATGCTTCCGAAACCCAGAGTTGCAGTTGGACACCCAAAGCATGTTTTTATTCAGCTGACAAATTGATTCAAAAAGCAAATGTACAAAAAAATTATCACAAGCTATGTTTCTAAACTGCATTAAATGTTTTTTTCATTAACTGAACTCCTCATCATTGCCCTTTCACTTTAATTTTGCGTGGGGTGGGTGGGGGGAAAAATTGCGTCACACTTTTAAAAAGCTACTTTGAGGGTTTTTTTAGCGGTTCCCTCCCTTTTGGGATTTGTTATCATAAATTAAAGAAAAATCACAAAATTGATGATAACTCAAAAAGTTATGGTGAGAATTTAATGAAACTTATACACATTGTACAACACATAGAAATGTATAAAATAGCATAAAAAGGAATCACCAGACAATTATGGTGTTATAGAAATTAACATGTTTATATTAAACAAATCAGATGCATCAGTTTGGTGTAGGAAAAGTACCTTTTTAATATGGGGTATGATCTCCCAAGAAGCAATGCAACACATGCAGCAAAGTGTGATGCTCTCAATCAGTCACAAAAGGGGGGCGGGGGCCCGGCCCCCAAAAACCAACGTTTTTTCCCAAATTTTAAAGTTTATAATTCTAAGTATATAATAGGAAAAATTTAATTAAATATTTGTTTTTGATTAATTTTTTTAAATTTAAATTAATTATTTATTCAATAATTATTTTTTTTACTGTTTTTGTTCCTGAAAATGAAAAATAAAAAATAGCATGATAAAAGAATGGTGAACTTTAAACCCCCAAAACCCCCCCTTAAAAAATTCCCTGTTTTCTACTGTTTCTCTTTATGCGGTCTTTTAAAATTCAGTGGGAAAGGTGTGAGCCATTGCTTTTCCCCAAAAAATTTTAAAACATGGTTGGGGTCCTAGAAAACCCAAAAAGCGTGTTTGGAAAGGGGTTTTGGGTCTGGTGTAAAAGGTTTGGCTACTGCAAGCACGGGGTTATTTCCCGCCCCAAGGGGTGAGCATCAGGATGTCATCTTTATAGGTGTGAGCATTAACATTTCCACAGGAAAAGACATCTAGGTCTGTGCATCCATCCAAAGAGATACCACCCCAAACACAGACACTGCCTGATCGGTATGCATCTCTTTCATGCATATGTTATGGATGAAAATGAATTCTAGGTTCTCTCCAAGTGAAAATACACCTACTATGGCTTTTGAGGCTAAACCTGGACTCATCTATAAAGAGAACAGCCCTCCAGTGGATATGTTGATGTGCGCACTGCAAATGTTTCGGCCTATGGCGTGACGTGAATGGGATGCAAATTGCTGGTTGCCTTGCATAAAGACCATGTTTGTAAAGCTTTTGTCACATTGATACCAATCTTCCAGAGCTTGCAGTGAGAGAAGATATGAGTTAGCCAAAATTGGTGAAGATGTGCTTTTCTCATTAAATTTCTTTAAATGTTTGTTATTGAAACTTTTTTAAATTATAAGAAAGACTTATGTTTGAAAAAAAATGTTCAAAAGCTATGTTTTTACTATCCTTTTATTAGAAACATGAAAAGTACTACATTTTTATACTGACTATTTAGAGTAAATGTTCTGCATTTTTTTGTGTGACTATTCTCAAAAATTGCCATTGAGTTATAAAATTTTTAATTTTTAAATTTCCTAATTAATTTGTCCTGAAAGACATTTTGGTGAGGAAATATATAAAATCAGAATAAATTAAATGAAGTTTGTCTAAGTGATATTGAGGTTGTTCTTGGTGAGTAAGACAAAGCAAAAGGAGAAAATAATCATGAAATGAGTCAGAAAAGCTTGATTTTCATTAAGAATAGCTAACTTTCACATTTTTGTAATACAAGCTTAAACTTCATTTCCTTCAGAATGTCCAGAATTTTCTTAAACAATAATCTGTACATTTTAATAAATTTGTATTATTCAAGAATCCTAAGTATGTACTATTTGAATGTAATTTAAATCTCCTTACACAAATTAGTTTTCTACATTGAAATATTTTTTTATATATCATACATTTCAGCAATACCACATGAAATTTTTTTATTAGTATTGTGCAACCAATACAATAGTTCTGTAAACAATATTTTTAGTGGTAAATTTAAATGATTTTTTCTTTAAAAAAATTCACGTTTTTTTGAAGCAATACTTAGCAATTTGAATTTTCAGCTAGGGCTGTAGTTGCATTCATATTTCTTAGTACAGTATTGCACATTGAATAAGGATGAATTTTACTTGCTTCAATTTAGCTGGCAGCTGAAAAAATGCATTTAATTCATAATAGAAATCTTGAATTAATGCAGTCTTCAGGAACATTTGTTTTTATTTATCAGCTTAGAGGTATTATTAGGGTGGGGAATTCACACATTTCTGCATTTCCTGAGACAAAAGAATAATTCTCTACCCTTCTTGCTAAAAAGCTAATTTATAATGTCCAATTAAAATATTGACTATTTTATTTAGTTTTTTTGCCAAATAATTCAATTCAATTCAAAACTGAATACAGAAATTAAAAAACTGTAATTGAAAGTATTTAAATGATTATTTCTTCCTGAGTGTTCCCGTAGGCCATGAAGTAAATTTATTCTATGGAAAATCCAGCCCTGAGTTTGCCAAGGCCATTGGAAAAAATTTAACAAGTTTGAGAACTATGATGTGAGGTTTAGAGATCTATGTTGGTTTTTGAGCTCATAATTCATTATAAACTAAATTATTGTTTGTAATGCTCATCTATCTATGCAAATTTGTTGCAAGATCATTTATTTTTTCTTTTTGTTTCTCTAAGTTTTTGTTTTGCATCAAATTCTATTCCATCATTGTGTATGTAGTACATAACCTATTCTCATGTTTGTGACAATTAAAAAAAAAAAAAACAGCTGTGAACCCATTGCCACTCTAACAGTGTAAGTTACAGTAAGCACTCTAACTGATAAGTGCTAAAAAAGTGCGGCTTTTTTGGGCAGTTCCCCCCCCCCATTAGTATAATGTGGGTACTTTGCTTAGGTTGATTATTATAAGCTTTGAATAGGATATAGAGAATTTACTCAATGGATTGAAAAATTGTTGCAGATAACCTTAACATTATTCATATGACTGATTGAGATGCAGAATCACAGTTTTTGTTGTGCAAGTTATATTCTCTTTACAACATATTTTTGTGTAAACTTTTGTTTGTTCTTTAAAATTGCATATATTCTGCTTCAATAAACTTCTACATAAAAGTATGCAAAATTAAGTATTATATAATATTAATAATGAAAGAGTGAAGCCCAGTGGCTGAGTGGTTAGTGCATCGCGCGCTTCCATATCACAGGCCCGAGGTTCTAAGCACGGGCTGGGCAAGGTTGACTCACCCTTTCATCCCTTCAGTGGGTCGATAAATGAGTATCAAGCTTGCTTGGGAACTTAACATCGGGGGTTTCGTGTCAGACTGACCACCTGACCGGAACATCTGCTCATGCACCTCAGGGCCCAAGGTTGTATATTCTGAGTTAGACACAGTAGGCCTTGGCCCTCATGCACTGTCACGCCACTGAGTTTGGTTAATAATGAAAGAGACATTTTTCACAAGTTTTATGAAATATTTTTTTTCACTGCTGTTCTAACCCCCTTTAATTTTATTACTTTTAAATTTAATAATTTTGTCTTAAGTCATTTTGTACAAAATGATACTTTATTGCTCCCAAAGAACTTTTGTACATGATTTCCTTTTGATTTTACATATTGGTTTGTGGTGAAAAATGTAGCAGTATGTTTCCATCAGAACATAATTTTTTTGAAAAAAAAAAAATAAATAAATAAAAAATAATAAAATAAAATAACAATAACAATAAAATGTGCATTTAAATCTCAAATCATCTATCAACATTATCTGTATCTATTTTACAAGGGTATAATCAATTGTTAACCATTTCTTTTAAAATAGGCTATTTGTAGCTTTGTGGTAGCATCCTTGCTTTGGTCATTACTTTACAATATTGAATATTGAAGTCACTTACTAAACCTTGTATAAAGTTAAAAGAAAATGAAGTGTGAGGAAGGGAGAGTAAAACTTTGTAGTGGCTATATTGAAGATATATTGTAGAAAATACAACTGTCTCTCTCCCTTTGTAATGAATACCCATTGGACTAATTTTAGGAATCAATAACGGAAGAAATCTCTTTTATAAAATAAATTTATGGAAGAGTAGTTAGAGTGTTTCCTTGCTAATTTACTCTGAAAAATATAATCTTCCATATTTTTCTAAAGTTTGTGATGTGTTTGAATATTGGTTCTATGGATATCTTAAATTTAAGATGCATTTGTAAATGTAAATTTATAATATTTTCATAAAGCTATCATACATTCGAAATATATTTTAATATGTTAAGTAGTTCGAATTTTCGCTTATTTGAATTTATTAGTTATTTCTTCTTCACATACCATTTTTATTTTACCTTTTGAACATCTACTCATCTCGCATATTACAAACAATCTATGTGTAATGTGATTTCATTTGGGCATGCATATATGTTTGAATTCCAACTGCTAAAAGGAAAGCCTTTAAATTATGCCAGGGATTGTGGAAGTGATTTTATGAAGATGAGTAATTTGTGTATGACATTTTTAGGAAGATTAAGTCAACTTTGTTCTAAGTAATGCCAATAAAAAAATTTGAAATATTTGGTTAAAAAAATAGGTGACCCAAACTAAGAATCTACCTAATTTACAGTCACCTTTTTTCATTTTATTTTATCTGCATGAAAGTCATGTATAATCTGTTATCTTATTCTTATTAATTGCCTGGATAATATAAAATGGGTTATTGAATGAAATTAATCTTTATAGAAAGAAGGAATTATGTTGCAAGTCTCACTCTATAGAAATTTATTTTTGGTTAATTTTCAAAATTAATCAAAAATATTTTAATAGTTAGTTTTTCTGTGTGTTTAATTATTTGAAAGTTACATTTTATAAAGTAAATATTCACAAATAAGATTTTAAACTAAGCAGATTTTTTTTCCTTCATTTATATTTTAGGACTTGAATATTCTTTGGTACCTTATGTTCAGTTCTTCCTAAATAATAAAATTGATGGTTGCCATCTGTTGAATTTGACAGCTGATGATTTGGAAGATCTTCATATTTTTAAAATTGGACATCAGCTTCTTATCTTGGAAGCTGTTGAACTTTTAAGACAATTAGTAAGTATGACCCTAATTTATTGAAACATACCAGCCTTTCTGTTTCTCTCTATTCTTTATTTTGTTGTAGCTGCACTCATCTAGTTTGGTAAAGTTTGTTCTGTTTAATTATATTGTTACGAATTTTGTGTAAAATAGTGTAAATAATTTGTATTTGAGTGTTTAATGCATTTATTTTAAAACCTGTTATGTTTCAGTTAAAATTGTCCACAAAGCAATGCCCCCTATTGCTTTCAATGAATTTTAAATTTTGGGGCGGTAGAGCCAAGTTGGCTTTTTGGCACCATGTTGGGGAATTGAACCCGGGAATCTTCTAGAAAGCAGGGATCTCCCACGCCCCCGGGGGGCTATATTTCTGGAAGTTTCTGTCGTTAAAAGATGTTTTGCCGACCGGTCTTTATTAAACCAGCAGAGTGAGGTTGTTTTGACTAAGGATTAGCTGCTGTGTTTTGAATAATTTTATTTCTGATTTTTAAACACTTTTGATTGTGTTTGATTGTGTTTAAGGGGAAGACTTTCGATATATACCTGGAATATTGCTGCTGAATCCTGTATTTAAAAGGGTTGGGTTTTTTGATAAAAATTCAAAGCTTTTGAAGAACGTTTATTTTCGGGTTTGATTTTGCATAAAATCCACAAACCCCAACTCGTAACAATTTGGTGCCAGAAGGGGGATTTATGCCAAAACACGGGATGGATGAATAACTGAAAGCTCTGTTGGAAAGCATCAATGCCGAAAAGTGGCCGAAAAAAAGAAGAGCCAAAGAAGAACTAAGGAGAGAATGAAATATGCAGAAAAGCCAAAAAAAATGAATTTAAAGGAGAGGGAATGCAGAAAAGTTGAATGATATGAAGAGAAGCCAGGAAGAAACTAAGAATGAGTTAAAGGGGAGAGAAAGGGGAAAAAAGGGCCCAAAAAAAGGAGACCAAGAAAGTTCAAAAAAATTTAAAAATTTTTTTAAAAAAGAAAAATCGACACTGTTGAAGAAAAAATCAACAGTGGGGAAGAAAAAAATAAAATTTTGTAAGTTGAAGAAAGAGTTAGAGAGTTGAAAAGAAAGTGGGAAAGAGTGGATCATTGGAAAAAGGGAAGAAGAGATCACATATTGAAGAGAAAATAGAAAGAATTCAAGAGAAAGGAAGAAAGAATTAAGGAGGGGCAAAATTTTACCCTTTATATCACAGCAATGGAAGATCTTGAGAAGAAATTTTAGCTGGCGAAATAAAAAACAAAAAAAGAGTGTGCATATATCGCCTTTCCAAAACCCTGTGCTTTCCTCCAGTGCCTGTGACTGCTTTTACGGGGCCAGTGAAATTTTCGACCTATGCGAAAAAACGAACTGGAAGTATACAAGACAAATTTTTCATAATTTCTGAACCAATGGATGGACTGAAGGGGGCAAAAGGTCACCCTGGCATCCCTTAGAGGAGAAGCTGCTGAAGCTCAGATCCCCAAGGACTGAATTTAACCCCTGTATAATGCTCTGGATCTTGGTTTGGCCAGAAATACCCAAGGACTACACATGTCTGAGATAAAAAAAGACCCCAAAAAACCGAGAAAGCTTGGGAGTATGCCTCTAAAGTAGAAAGGCTCCCCAATTTGGGCTTTCTCCACCACCCAGCAACTGTGTGGGTAACTTTTTGCAGATTTCATCAGGCTGAAGGATGGGGAAACCCAAAGGCTGTAAGAATGGCTAGGGGCAAGATCTTAAATCTGCCTTGTTATATGCCCTGAAATTTGGGAGGAACTCAAGCCAGTCACCGGACCGCAATCCACCCCGGGAATATAGTGCCCTGTTTCCCCCCGGAATTCCATGGGGACATTGAGTTAAAGGATGTTCGTTTAATGGCTCAACTTCAAAACCCAAGAGAGGCCCAATTTCTGCTGGGGATGTGGGGGGAAAAAGGACACCTGAGAAGAAATTGTCCCCATAAAGGGAAAGGGATGGAATACCATCTTTCCAAACAGGAAAACACACGACCATCTCATGGGGGAGGTTGCCAGAAAATAAAAACCCCCATCACAAAATTCTTCAGATTACGCAGTAAAGGGTGGCAAAAACCCCTTTTGTAAAGGACAAATTAATACATCTCGGCCGAGGTTTTGGGGATACTGGCCAATGTGTTTATAATCAGAAAAGATTTGGCAAAACTAAAAAGTTGATATCTGGGTGCCGCCCTGTGTTTCTTCAAACAGGCGGGTGACAAAATTCAGGTTCATGGGAAAACCAACGCCCAAACTAAGGTTTGGGAAAAATAGACTATCACATAGGCATATATAATATCAGACCCTTATTCTTTGGGCTGGATTTTCTGAAGAACAATAACTTTAAATTGGGCTTCGAAAATAACAATATGCATTCAAAAATTTTAAGACATCACTCTTTTCTTAAAAAATCAATTGAACAACCAGAAAATTTTGCAAAACCAAAATTTATTATCACCAAGAACTGAATGTATAATCCCCCCGGGTTTTGTAGCAGAAAATAGAAAATTCGATTGCCTAATTGATTATCCGGGCCCGACAACTCAAAAGGAGGAGTACTGAAATTTGGCAGTAGTAACCTTTTGGTCAGTCATCTGGGGAGGATGGGAAAATCAGTGATAAGATGAGGATTATCCCGGAAGGAGAGGTAAAAGGCGTGCTCCTGTCACTTGTGTAGACCAAAATGCAATGCCCAAAACCTTTTTTTCAGAGAATCTGGTCAAGGATTTACTACAAAACCCAATTGCGAAACAAAGATGTTTGGGGGGGTTTTATTAAAAAAATTCCAAAGCTTATTTTCAAGAAAATCTGAGGACTTTTGGGAAAAACTAACTAATGCAAACCCCAAATTGTACGGGGGAGCATCCTCCCATTTGCAGCACCCCCGACGACTACCATTTGCTAAACAGGAAGAAGTCCAAAAAATCATTTAAAGGCAAAAGATAATGATGTCAAAATTTTCCCCAAGTCCTTGGGATCTCCCATTGTCTTTTTAAAAAGAAAGATGGCTTCCAGATTTGTATGGACTATGGGTTTAAAGCGCCCCAAGAAAAAACAGTATCCTCTGCCAAAATAGATGACACGCTGGGCACACTTGCAATACATGGTTTTCACCCCAGACCTTTAAGAGTGGGTATTGGGGGGTTGAACTCCACCCTGATGATAAAAAGAAAACTGCCTTCCAAAAAGGGGCAAGGACTGTAAATTAAGGGCCTTGCTTGTTCAATGCACCTGCAAAATTAGAGTTTAGGAAACAGTCCCCTGAGGATTTGGAGGGCCCGCCTAGTTTTTCTTAGACATTATCATCGGGGGGATCCTTAAAAAACATTTGAAAAAAAATCAGCTGTATTACAAAAGGAAAAAACTCCTGAAATTAAGTCCATCCGGCCCCCATTCCAGCGTAAATCACTTATTCGACACATCATTTTTTGGGAGAAGGTTACGCAGACCGATAAGATTGGGAAAATGGAACTGCCCAAAGATGTTCACCCCGCTCGAGTTTCTTGGGCATGATACGAAATTCGGAAAATTTTTTAAAAAGCCCAAACCCTCCATGCTGACCGAGGCGGGGCTCGAAAAGTTTTATTTGTAAAAAGTTTTAAAAAGTTTATGGCCAACTTCATTTGCCTAATTTTCATCGAAAAAAAAATTTTGGGCAGAAAGGGGCTGAAATATTGGGGCTTATTTTCAAGGTGAGGTCGGACGTCGTAAACCCGTTTAAACAGAAAGAAATTGTGTGACCAGGAAGGAACTGCTTGCTATAGTAAAAGCCGTAGAACACTTCCATCCTTACCTCTACGGTTGAAGGTTCCTGCTGCAAACAGATCATGCCTCATTGACCTGACTACTGAATTTTAAAAATCCAGAAGGCCAAATAGCTAGGTGGATACAGAGACTACAGGAGTATGACGTGGAAATTCTCCACAGAAAAGGATCAGCACATGGAAATGCAGACGCCCTTTCGAGAAGACCCTGTCCTGAGAGCTGCAAATACTGCTCGAGAATCGAAAAGAAATTTGGCGTAATAGATCCAATAGTCCGCCAAGTTACAACGCCATCAACATCGGCATTGGACCCGTGGAGTGATGAGAGCGTCCAAAATGATCAACTGGCTGATCCTGAAATAAAACCCATCATAGAATTCAAAGAGTCGTCTGACGAAAAGCCCAGCTGGCAAGACATCGCCCCTTTCCATCCTACAACGAAGCGTTACTGGGCTCTTTGGGACTCTCTCCATCTGAGAAATGGTGTTTTATATCGAAAATGGGAGTCTGACGACGGAAAAACATTCAGGTGGCAATTGATACTCCCAAAGACAAGAGTTTCAACAGTCCTTAAGGAACTGCATGGCAGTCCAACTGGAGGTCATTTTGGTGTTATGAAGACCTTACAAAAGTTCGTGAGCGCTTCTACTGGAACAATGTGCGGAGTGATGTGGAAAAGTGTTGTCGCACATGTGATCCCTGTGCTGCACGCAAAGGTCCCAGAAAATGCACTAGAGAAGACTGCAGCTGTATAATGTGGGAGCGCCTTTCGAACGAATAGCTTTTGACATCCTAGGTCCACTTCCGAGATCATCAGATGGCAACAACAACATCCTGGTTGTCATGGACTACTTCACTAAGTGGCCTGAAGCCTATCCTATTCCCCGACAAAAGACGCCCGGATCGTTGCAGGAGGTTCTAGTTCAACACTGATCTCACCGATTCGGGGTCCCTCTACAACTGCACTCCGATCAAGGAAGAACTTCGATTCTGCAGTTGGCAAGAAACTGTGTGAAATACTCCGCCATTGACAAAACCAGATCAACAGCTTTGCATCCTCAGCCCGGACGGCAAGGCATGGTAGAGAGAGGTTCAATCGGAGCATCCTGAACAGCCTCTCTCTCCTGGTATCCAGTAATCACGCACTGGGACAAGAAATTGCCCTTTTCCTGCTTCTTGCTCAAGCAGGAGCGTTCACGAGACCACCAGATATTCCTCATCCCAGATGCTCTTTCAGACGTGATCTTCATGTCTGCCTGGGTGATCTTCTGTTCAGCCGACCACCAGATGCCCTTTGGCGCCTGAGGAGGCGTCATAAAACCCCAGTACGGATGGAGAAAATGCATCATCTGGCTAGGAAAGAACGGCTTGGCTTCCGAGAGAAGATGAAGACCGATACGACGCAAGAGTAAATCGGACACGACTTCCACTTAAAGCGCGACAAAGTGTGGTTATGAATCCGGAACGTCGCAAAGGACTCTCCAAAGCTGCAGACAAACTGGGAAGGTTCCACACAGTCCTAAAAGGACTGAAAGACGTTGTGGTGTGGGATACAGAAATCACCACACTCAAAACCGAAGGTAATACATTGCAATAGCCAGCCCCCTTTTATCTTGGCCAAGATGAATAAGATTCTTAAGTTCAGACCATGGTCATTAACTATTTTGAAATGTAATTATTTCTGTTTTCTTTATTCCTTAGTTTTATTTTTAATACTAGAATTGCTTACATTTCTTCTCATGTGCTTTGAATTTATTTCGTACTATATACAATGGAATACATTTGTTACCATATGTGATTATTATGTGAGTACTTGCCTGTAAATAGACGCCTCTACTCAAGGATTGTACTTTACCGGGACGCAGTCTTTGAGGAGGGACAGTAAGCTACGAATTTTGTGTAAATAGTGTAAATAATTTGTATTTGAGTGTTTAATGCATTTATATTTCTCTATGTTATGTTTATTTCTTGTAAAATTGTACCATTCACAAGCAATGCCCCCCCCTTACGTTATAATGGCGATCCAATGAGAACTTGACGAAATCTTGGCGGTAGATCCAATTTGACTTCATTTTTGGCGACCATGTTGGCGGCCAATTTGGCGACTTTGGCGATCATTTTGGCGTCATTGGCGACCATGTTGGCGAGTTTGGAACCCTCGGGAATCTTCTAGAAAGTAGTAGATCTCTCCACTAGTGTCACGTTCAATGACACGAGCTGTTATATTTCTGGAAGTTTCTGTCGCGCCTATAAAGATGCTCGCCGGTACGGCGAGAGGACTGGATTAAACCAGCGAGTAGTGAGGATTTTTTTGACTGGCGATTAGCTCGGCAGTGCTTGTGATTAATCTTTTACATACGTGTATTTTTAAACACTGGTTATTGTGTTTGATTGCTGTTGAAGGTGTGAAGACCTTCGGAGATTTACTCTATGAATATTGCTGCTGAATTCTGTATTTAAAGGATTGGATTTTTGTTAATAAATTCGCACCGCTCTTGAAGAACTGCTTTTTTTCTTTGTGATTGTTCTGCATAAAATCCATGAACCCTCGGATCAACGTAACAATATGTTTGGATTTTGCGCATGGAATGAATGCATATGGATTTGATTTAGAGACACTGTTAGTTTTGGATGATAAGAGAGAGGGAGTTCCAGCAGCATTCATTTTAAGCAATCGACAAGATTCTACAGCGTTAACACTGGCATTTGCAGCTATTAAGGAACATACTTGTATTTCTCCAAGAGTTTTGATGACAGTTAATTCTGAATCTTTTTTTAATGCATGGAAGACAGTTTTTGGCATTCCCGAGAAAAGACTATTGTGCACATGGCATGTAGATAGAAGTTGGAGACATAGTATTTCCAGGTTGATAACGAAGAAAGAAATCCAAGTTGAAGCTTACAAGATTGTCCGAAGTCTTTTAGTAGAAACAGATGAAGCAGCCTTCGATATAATGTTAAAAGAAGCACTGAAGATGTTTGATGAAAAGGAGGAAATGAAAGAATTTAAAAGATATTTTGAACAAACCTACAGTAAGCGAAGTGAAGTATGGGCATATTGTCACAGGAAGTGGAATGGAATAAATACCAACATGCATATTGAAAGTATGCATAAGACGATAAAGTACGTGTATCTCCAAGAGAAAAAGTCAAGCGACTTGATAAGGCATTGTTTAGTCTAATGAAATTTGTGAGAGACAGAGTATTTGATCGACTTAGGTATTTCTTTGGAGAAAGGTAAGATATCTTCAAAGATATCTCAGCTGAGGAAAAGGCATAAAGTTGGAGAAAGTTTAACCAGCTTATGCATTCAAAATAATGAAGAATGGTCATTTAGCTCCACAAGAGGTAAGGACATATATATTGTTAAAAGAAATGTTACATGCTCCAAAGAATGCACTTTGATGTGTAGCGAATGTAACCCCTTTTGCATAATTTTACATGTGCATGCATTGATAATGCAGTTCAGTGGAATATGTGCAAACACATCCTTTTTATTTGCAGCAAAAATTTGAATAAAATCAATGGTACTATACTAGAGGAAAGACCATCCTTAGATTCGCGTATAACAGATGAAGAAATGATTATTTGTGAAAATCGGAAAGTTTTGGAAAAAGAAGCACATGTGGATAATTTGAGGGCCACATCTACACGGACAGAAACTTCCAAGGAGGAATTCCAGAAATAATGCATACAATTAATAAATAAAGCATCCCCAGAACAATATGATAGCGTTTTAACTCTTTTAAGAAATACTATCGATTCATCGCATTTATTCCCTGAAGTTAATCAAGAAATTGTATCAAGAACTTTGAATATGGAGCCGCCAAATAAAAAGATAAAGACACAGAGATATGTTTCAACAAAAAACAACTTCAACAACATTGAGAAAACCTACCCAAAAGAAGAAGTTCAAAGTGTATCAACGAGTCTGGATTTGAGACAGCAAAATTAGTATAAAAATGAATTTTCAGTTTTAAAATTATTAATTTTGGATAAAATGACTGGAAATTAAAAGAGGTGTTAATCTAATAATAATTTTAGAATTTTCAGGTATCCATGTGCAATATATGAAATTTTTACTGTAGGTGTTTTTAGATCATAGTGCAATGCTGATTAACTAGAAGGCATTTAATGATTTATGCATATGTGCAATACATGTATGTTCCTTTTTATTATAGGCAGTTTTAAGTCATTCCAATATAGTTCCTGATTCACAAGAAGGCATTTAAAAAATTTTGTCTATATATTTAAATTCCTGGCTAGTATGTAATGTGCAATATATATGTTCATGTTTACTGTAGGTTTTAGATCCACATGCTGTGAAAACTCCAGATTAACAATGTATTTATAATAGTTGATTTAAATAAATAAAAAGAATACATTTGAATTTTTGCAAATGGGTAACTGTAAAAAATAACCTGGTTATATGCGTAAATTTAAAGTCTCAATAGTAATAATATTGAAACTTAAAGATTTCTTAACTGAATAAACTCGTATCTTATTTGCTATCACTTCCCCATTAAAATAGTTGTCATAATAAAGTTCAGTCATGTTTAGTTCTAAATATTGCAAGTGATTTACAAAACCAAAACTTTTAATATATTTTTCAGAAGTTGATTTTGTTCCCTTTCCCAAAGATACCCATTTGTAGAGGTCCAACACTGTGGCTGCTACCTTGACGTGGTAGAGAAGCTTAAGTATCATTTGAAATTTCAAATGGTATAACTAAAAGCAGTCTTAAACTAAGTTATTCATAATAAAATTTCAGTTTATGAAAACTAATTTAAATACACATTCTGTATTTTAATGTATTGCTCTTTATTTCTAGAGAGAAAAGATTTTTTAAAAACTTAAATACACTTATAATTCAAATATTTTACGTATGGTCTTCTAAAAAAGGAACTTTAAATAAAATTTCTATAGTTATTCTAAGTTCTTTTTGGTCTCAAACTACTTCATCAGTATTAAATAAGTCTGAGTTTAGCAACTTTCTGAATTATGTAAATATGTCAAATTATATGAGGCCTACCACAAAATGTAAATATAGCTCTAATGAGACATTAGGAGTAGAGTAAGTTATCTCTCAAAAAGTTTAATTAATATTGTGGTTTATACACTTAATTCTAAATCCCATAAAAGCAAGAACTGGTTCAAAAGAATGCATGTATATAAAAATATAATTTTGAATAAAACTTCAGTTAACAAAAGCTCTTCAAACCTAGTTCATACACAAAATGTTTCCATGAACCATTGATTGCTTGATTGTTTTTATTTTTTACTCTTTTTAATAATATTTGACTTGTGTTGTGATATTAAAGGAAAAATTAATATAATTTAAAAAGAAAGTCTAACATTCCCAGATGTAAAAAATTACTGTTGCATTACCCTTTATATTTTTGGTGACAATCACTTATAATTTCCAATTTTTAGAGTAATAAAAATAGAATCAAATATATTTTTCTTTTCAGAGAACATTAGTTAATCTTCTGTAGTAATTTTTTTTACGTTAACTTTGCATTTATCTGCCTTTATAAAGGGTCATTAATTCTCTCGTGTGTTTGGGTTAAAACAGTATAGTACAGATTAAAGCAGTCTTAATTGTGTCTGTAATTTAATAAATAGTATCTTTTTTTAGAACCATGAATTTTCATCAAACCTAATTATGTTAAATGTGACATTTGATGTTTTAAGTGAACTTCGTTACCAAAATCTTGATTCTAGTTATAGTTAAATTTGAAAAGTAAAATTATCGATACCTTCATGTGCTGTAATTGATAATATTTCCTTTTGTGTACATGTGTGTTCTTTTATCCTGGTTTCCACCATTTCATACTAAACCCTTTTAAGGTTCAGAAAACCTTGCCTTACATTTTCAAGTATATAGGGATATTTAAATGAAAGGAGTGAAAAATACTGCAAGGTAATGTATTTGACATATATACTTATATTAAAAAGTAATACTACTCAAATTTATGTAAATTTTCTTTTTTGGGGAAACTATGAAATGAGAAAATGTATGTTTAATTTACAAGATAAAGGTGCCCTTTTTAAAAAAGGTGGGTTTTGGGAAAAAACTAGTGAGAAGCCAAAAACCGTTATTTTTGTACAATTTTTATACTAAATTGAAAGGTTAGTAATTATAACTGAATGTCATTTTTTTATATACATTAGATATTAATTTGAATGAAAAAATATTGTTATGTTACTTTGTCGGAAATTTAAAAACCAAAAAAAAATATGGTTTTATATACATTTTTGACTTTTTTTTTAAAGGTTTTTTGGATTTTTTTTTATTTGTTTTTTTTAAAATTTTTTTTTTGATTGAGATACTATTTGATGTTTTTTATTAGGCTACATGTATTTTTTTATTTTAGTTTTTTTTAAAAGAATTTTTTTAAAAGTGCCTATTTCAATGAACATCTTTTGTACTTGTATAATTGTTTTAATTAATATTCATTTTAATTGTACTAATAATGGATTTTAAATTATTATATGTGAATATATAGTTTTGGGTTTTTGTTTAAAAAAAATTTTTCTTTTCTACACAAAATTTTTTCATTTGACTGTATAACATTACACAAATAAATTAATTTTGGAATAATTTTTATGAATTAAAAAAGGAAATTTTTTCAATTCCCAAATTTTTAAAAAAATAAGTAAAAAATTGAATTGAACAAAATTTTAAAATTAAAAATATAGATTATATTTACCCCTTTTTTTTGGAAAGACAATACTTTAAAAAATCACTACAGAAGTATTGGGAAAAGTTCCCCGATTTTTTTTTACCTATATCAGTGGTCTTAAAATTTTGGGTTCTCCCAAGAACCCGGGAAAAAAAAGTCAAATAAAAAATCGAGAAGAAAAAAATTATGTATGCAAAATGGATTCATGTTCTTTATGAAGTTTGTCCCAAAAAGTTACAAAGTAATTAAAGATCACCCTTTATTCACATATAAAATAACCTTTTTTTGAAACATTTTTAAAATTTTTTATTAAAAAAAGAAAAAAAAAAATTGTTTTATTTTCCCCATATTTTCCCTACTAGATTGTGAAATATTCATTTTTTTACATCCCCCGGGTTCCCCCAAAATTTTTTTCCCAAAATTAAATAGCACAATGTCTTGCAAAACAAAATATTTTCTAATAAAAATGCCCCTTTTTTACATTTGTGGAAAAAAAACCCTATAATGGTGGGTAAAAATATTAAGGTTGAAACGTTTAGTTTCCTTTGGGGGCCTTTGGCCCGACGGTCCTCAAATTTTTTAAACTATTTCAAGGACGACACCTGAGCTGGAATTCTCCTTTAAAGTACCACCACCCAATGGGGGAAAGTTTTCAGCTCTCCGCCCCAATTTGCATCGTCCCCTAAAACCCCAGCGGGTTTTTAGTGGTCCCTTTGGGCTTGAACCCCGTGACATGCAAGCTGACCAATCCTTGACCACTAGGCTACCGTGGCCCCCCAAAGGGGGAAAGGAACAAATTACCCACAGAGTTGATAAAAACCCAAAAAAATTGTTAAATTTTGGGTTGGAAAATCCCAGGGATTTCTCCCCGGCAATAAACTTTTTAATGCCATTCAAAAATCGCTTTCAAAAAATATATTTCTCAACTAAAAGTGGCTACAAAAACTAATGAATTGTTTTTAATCTCAATGGGCCAAATTTTTTAAAAAGTTTGTGAAAAAACCCCAGTATCCCAATTAAAATAAATCTTTTTTGGGTGACATTTTAAATCAAATTAATATTACCCCCAATGGTAAACTATATTAAAAAAAAACTTAGATTAGACTTTTTTGCCTTAACATTAATTTTTACCCTTTAAAATATTTGATTTCCCTTTTAAATATTTTTTTTGGGATATATTCTTCAAAGTATATATATGGAATGGGGTTCAACAAAAAATTTTCTAGTTTTTAAGGGTTAAAGGGGAAAGCCCCCTTTTCCAAGTTCTCCGGGTTTTGTGAGTTAAAAAATTTTTAAAACCCCCTGCTCTATATCGTTAATAAAAGTACCGGGTACTGAAACCCGGGTTCCCAAAATTTTCTAACCCAAAAAATTGGGATTTTTTTTTTAAATACCTCATTTTTTGTGTTTAACCAATTGCAACAAATTATTAGTAAACCAAAATTTTTTTCATTTTTTTTTTTAATATTCGTTTTTAGGTCAGATTGAACATACAATTTTATTAAATTTCTATCAGGGAAAAATTTTTAAATTAGCACTGAATGAAATTTAGAAAAAATTTTCAATGATTTTTAACTTGAAATAGTTTCTTTAGATACTAATCTTGGTTTTTTTTTCATTGTACTTTTCTTTTGGGGAAAAAATAAAGGGGCTCAGAAATTTAATATCCTTAAAATTTTTTTATTTATTTGAAGGCAAGTAGTTTTTTCCTTTATGAAATTCCAAAAAAAAAAATTTTTCAAGGATTTAATCTTTTTAAAATTTTTAAAAAGAACACAAAAAATTTTTTTAAAAAAAATGTTTTTAAGTTCAACTAAAAAAAACAGAAATTCACATATTATAACTTTTTAAAAGGGGAAAAAAAAATTTTTCAAACATAATTTTAAAGTAGTTTTTTAAAATACATCATTAAAAATATTATGCAACCTTAAACCCAGAGAAAAATGTTCTTATTTCTTACATCTTTAAAAACATTTTTGACTAGTATTGAAGGAAGTTATATACGAAAAGAGACTGCAGATTACATTTTAAAAAAATGGATAACTAGTTTCATATACTGAATTGCTTTTTTTGGGGGAAAAAAAACTTGTCTTTTTAAATTGTTTATTCCAAAATTTTAATAATAATTTACCTCCCAAAATTTCAAAAGAAATGCTTTTAAAATAACAAACCCCATTAATTAAACAAAAAAGTTTATTAAAAAAATCTTTAAATTTTTCATCATAAAGTAAAAACCTCTCCAAAAAAAAATGGGATGATCTGCTCTAATTTTCCCACTGACTCAAAAATATATGTTTTTTAAAAAGTAAAAATTTTTTGTGGGGGGGAAAATTTCCATTAAATTTTCGGGACCTTTCTCCAATTCTTCTTCCTGTTATTTCCTTTATTTTTAAGGGAAAATGAATGTTTTCAACACACTAAAGGGTTGTTGAAAAATTTATGGATTTATTGCAAGCATTAGTACATTATATTGGGAAAATTTTTTTAAAAAATTTAATTTATGAAAAAAAATGCAAGAAATTTTTATATGAAACACACCAATTTCAATGTTTAAAAAGAAAAAAGATAACCCAATTTTATGCTATAAACTGTTACAAGTGGTAATTTAATTTTGTTTTTTAAACAATTTTAAAACTTTTTTGCTGCAACTTTTTGGGTGAAACTTTTTTTAAATTAATTTCTTTTTGGGGGTTTTTTTCTTTTTAAAAAACCCTTTTTTTAGTTTCCCAAAATTTAAAATAAATTTAAAAACACATTTTTTTTTTGCTTTTTTGTATGAATTTAAAAAAAATCATTCCAAATATGCATTAAAAGTTTTAAAAAAATTTTTTTTTCAAAAAACAGTAAAAACTAATACTATTTTTAAACCCATAAACATAAAAAAATTTTAAAAGGGAATCATCCCAAAAAAAAATTATTTAGAAAAAATTAAAAATATATTTGGGGTTTTTAAAAAATAATAGAAACCTTGTTGCACACACCAAGAGATATCAAAGTTTTATTCCCTTTTCCCCTTTTTAAAAATTTTTCTAACATTTTTCGGCTTTATATATTAAGATTAATTCTTTCCCGGATTCTTCCTGGGATTAAAATTTTAATTTTTATTTTAAGTTCTTTGTCCACACAAATCCCTTTTTTTCCCCCATCCCAAAAATCCTTATTTTCCAATGATTTTCCTACCCCCAACGCTACGTATGACCAACTGGACAAGAAGCCAAAAAAGTAAGCCATTTTTATATTATAGTTATAATTTTTGAAGTTTATATGTTTTTTATTTAATGTAGAGAATTTTTCTAAGAGTGGTAGGTTCAATTGTAGTAACAGTTGTTATAATCTAATTAGAAGTAAGTTTGAGGTGCGCATTTGAACACCTCTGATTGTTATTCGGTACCAGATACAAGTTACATTCAAACAGAATTTGTGCATAATTTTATATATATACATACATGCACACACACACACATATATACAGTCACTCAAAAAAGTATTGGGACACTTGACGTGCATAACTGTAAAGCCATTTATAAAAATATTTATCACACTAAAACAAAAACAAAATGAATTAAATAATATTTTAACATTTGGTGTACAGTATATAAGGAAACTTTTATTAGTATTATAGAATTATGTTTTGATCTAGCTTTTCAAATATAATTCAAAGGTACACTGCAGTCCAAAAAGTATTGGGACACACTTTTGAAATGAGAAATTTAACAAATATACAGCGCATCAATAGAATTTAATATCTGGAAAGAGGGGAAATCAATTCGCTGTATAGGAAAAATATTGAAATTTGGTAAGTCTACTGTTTTCAAAAAACATCATTAACAGGTTCAAGAAAACAAACAGTGTTGAAAACAAGCAAATATCAGAGCGTTCAAGGATATTTAATGAACGTGAAGAGAGGTAGATTGTGAGACAAGTACACATTAATCCAAGAACTAGTGCATTAAAAATGACATTGCAATGTAAAAGTAGGTTCGGAAAATCAGTAAATTCTGAAACTGTCAGAAATGTTTTAAGAAAACATAAGTATCATGGCAGAATACCTCAAAGAAAGCCCTACATCAGCAAAGCAAATGGACAATCTAGGTTGCATTTGCTAAAATGTATGTAAGGCAGCCAACAGAATATTGGGAAAATATGATTTTTGTTTATGAAAGCAAATATAACATTATCGGATCGGATGGCAAGCAAAAAGTTTGGAGGAAATCAAACATAACAATGCATGTCAAAATGTACGGCCTACTGCAGTGCTACTCAAACTTTCGCTACTGGCTACCCAATTTTCAATCATAATTTTTACCCTTACACAATAATAATGCGCTTTGCCGCTAAAGCTATCATACGATCTTAATTATAAACCGTACAAATTCAGAAGAAAGTATTAAATTTTGTAATTGTTACTCTCTTTTAGTAATATATATTTTAAGCAAATTATATATATATATACTTTTATAAGTAATATATATTTTAAACAAATTACTTTTAAGTAATACGATAATTATCATGTTATTTTTCGTATCTATAATTTTTAAATTGGAACAGATTGAAAAATGATATTTATTTTCCATCATCCATTTCTAAAAGTTTAAATGTCATTAGTAAAATAGTCTAATCTATGTTGCTCTCTTATCATATCCGTCACAATTAGCATTCTCACGAACGTCTGCGTGAGTCTGGGCAAACTATCCAACATCTGCGCAAAACGTGTAATTGCAAATGTGTGTTGGTATTTTTTACCTTTGCAGACCTAGCTCTTTCCCCAGTAGCTGGTATCATTTTTTAGTGCGGCACCGTATAATAGGCGATACCAATTGCCGCAAATAATTTTGATGCCCAGTTTCCCCCTCAGAGGGAGGTACCTGATCTCTGACGATGGAAAATTGAATTTAAGAATTTCTTTTAAGAATTTTGGCAGCCAAACCAAACGGGCACTGCATGGGATATTTTACATGCCGAATATTCATACGACATGGCCGTTCATGACCGCTGTCGATTTTCTGCATCATGAAAATTCATCGACATGGGCTGGGGTCGAACCCGCAACCTTAGGTGCAGATGGCCAGCGACAAACCAACTATGCCACCCAGTCGGCACTTGCGGAATTGTAAGGAGAGTATAACCAAGAGCACGGCAATGAATACAAAAATGTAAAATGAATTTTTTAAATGAATGCTTAACGAACTGTGTGTGTGTGTGTAATTGTAATCCTCACAAATTAGCATTTATTATTAATGTTAAATAATAAAAAAGAATGTAAAAAATTCCGATAAAGAATAATTGTGTTATTTTTAATATTTAAAACGAGAAGACTTCAAAATGTTTTAACCCGGGAGCAGACGCGCATTTGATACTAATGGTAATAGTCGCGCGGGGTGACGGAGTCACACCGAAGATTTTTTTTTTACAATTATTTTTATTGTACACAATAAAAATCACAATTCTAATGAATAATTTAACGAAGAGAAAGTATACTAACCTACTTTCTACCTTTCTTCATTGATAATTTGAGAAAAATTCCAATAGAACCGAATTAAAATGTTTTTAAGGTACGCGAAGCTTAATAAAGGACACAAATCACAGAAACTTTTCACGAACGTTACAGGAATCATATCTGCAAGCAAACTGTTATATTTTGTTAAAATTTTTTTGTAGTTTGTCCCCCGCGCGAACGCCCCGGTTAAATGTTTAATCAATGAAAAACTATAAATGTAAGTTCAAAAAATGAATTATAAAAAACGTTTTACACACAAAATCATGCTTTATATGTTTCGAATACTCATAAAAAAAAAATTGGGCCAAATAATCCTTCAAAATTTTTTCCCGTTTTTCGAAATGTCATAAAACCCTTTTTTCGTATGGGCGCATTATTTCAAACTTCCTAAATGAAAAAAAAAAGAATAAAAAAAGGAACTAACCAAGTAGTAAGTTCAAAAAAAAAAAAAAAGGTCAAACAGATGAATTATATATCTTCCTAGAATGTTTTCTCGGGGTATGGTTGTCTTTTCTCTGAAATATATTTTATATTTAAATAGAGAGAAAAAATCAGTAAAAAAATCCCCCATCGGGGTTTAAAGAAACAAAAAAAAATGTGATTTTTTTTATTTATTTATGGGATCAGATAGTAACAAATGTATCAAATGAAAGCTTTTATGTTTGATGGTAATACAATAAATTCTATCGTTAATCGTGTTTTTTTTAATGCGAAATATTTTCTTACTTCATTACAGAAATTTTTTTAATCTTTAATTTTCGATATGCTCGCGCCCCCTTTGGGTTATCACGCCCCACACTTTGAGAAACACTAGCCTACTGTCAAATATGGAAAGGGGAAAAACCCAAAATTTCCCAATTTTGGTTTTGGGGTTTTTTGAAAATAATAAATTTATCTTGACATATTCGCAAATTTGGCAAAATCGGGGCAAGCTAATTCAGGGTATTTTAAATTGTACCAAGATACTGACCCCTGACTACTGCAGATATTTCAAATTGGGTCTTCACCCCTGTCCTAGAATTACTAAAACTCCTGCCAAAATTTCCAGACCTTAATGTTGAACATGTGTGAGATTATTTGCAGCAAAAAATATATATGAGCACCAAATTTCTAAAAACAGGATTTGGGAAAAAAGGTCAAAAGGCAAAAACGATAGATAATTTTGCAAAAATTATCCAATCCATACCAAATAGACTTCGAGAGGTCATAAAAGCAAGGAGGGCCCAACAAGATATTAATTTCTAAGTTTGAATTTTTTTTTAATTTATTGAAAGTGTCTTAATACTTTTTAGCCCTTTTCTTAAATCGATTTTTTTTTATTATCAATTTTAACCATAATTGCATTAATGGAGTTTTGTTCAAATTATTATTTTTTTTTTTTTTAAAAAAATAACTTTATTTTTTTTTTTGGTTTCATTTGTATGTTTAAGTAAAAATTACGTAAAATCTATAAACTGGTAGTGTGTCCAATACTATATATATATATATATATATAATTTTTATATTTTTTGGACCAGCCACGGTTGCTGTGGTTTTTGTAATGTGTTGATTTAATATTATTCGTATTCAACGATTAATTTCCTTTCGAGAGGTGAAATTAAACAAAAAACAAAATATTTTAAAATTTTGCATGTTATTCATTTCCTATATAAGTATAGTATAATATATGAATTACTTACAAAGTTGTTAAGTAACAACATATGAAGATTTAATTTTATAAATGAGGTAAATAACGATAATTTTTAGCAAATTTTTAAGGTTTTTTTTCTATTATTTTAAATCACAACAATAAATAATTTTAATTTAACTAATTACTAATCGATGCACAATATTTTTCGTTAACTTGTCTTTTTTTAAACAAAATTTTACGATTTTCCAAGTGAGCATGCGACATTAGTTTCCCATGCGAGAATCTGGGGTTTTTTTTAAATCCGCCACAAACGGAGAGGCCTGAATTTATTATGGTCATCGCGAAAGCGTAAATTAATTGGCCTTTTGAAGGTATTAAAAATTGGGGTATCAGTGAAAAAAGCGTAACAGGACATTTTAAAACTCCGGTTAAAATTGTTGTTTCAAGAACATTTCCGATGGTTCTACCGTGTACCATTGCAAAATCTAGGTGGATTTATGTTTCGCAGCACAATAACCGGTGAACCAATCTTCAATCGAAGATTGTGTGGTGACATTCCTTGTATATCCAGAGAATTCAAAAATTCAATTAAAAAATTCACGGCTTCATTTTCATCAGCAACAGTGTCGATTGATTTAAAATCCATTAGATCACCTGGCAACAACTGCTGTATCTGGAAGTTTTTTTCGTCAACATTAACATTTTTTGTTTAAATTTGTTATGCATTAATTTTTTTATTTAATGTTTGATTATAAAAGGAACTTTATGGTGAGATGTTGGTATGAAAACATTATTCTAATACCCATGAGATACTTATTTTGTCGATTTATTCCTAGATAATGTTTAAGCGAAAACACATATATTTTAAATTTTACTGGACTGGGTTTTTTTAGCAGTTTCAAGATAATTCTATTAAAAGAGAATTTGCAGCTAAGCAGCAGTTAAAAAAGATTTCAATTTTCGGAATAGAAAATTGGACAGGATAAAATAACAATTGTGGACACAAATTATTAATCCAAAAATTTTAGTGATAAAATGGAATATAAATATATTTTCATTTTTCTTATAAAAACTACAGAAATTTAACTTTTTCCTCTAATAATAAATTAGGAAACGAAAATATTTTTAAAAATTTTCAACTGGCAGGGAAAAAGCATAAACAAAATTATTTCCGCTTAACAGAAAAAAAAGTTTACGTTATCTTTTTACATTACACCAAATGCTAAATTAATTGCCACGACAGTTGTTCGACTAAAATCCCGAACATGCAAGTTAGGATCCATCTCTTAGAAGGATTAAACTGCCTGTTTTCCTCACACGATTGATACCTTATTTCTACAGTTAATGGGCGGATAATGCAACACGTCATAAATAACAAAGATATCGGAAGATACTTATATCAAATAAAACTCTTGTATTAGAAATCTAATTTATTTCCTTGACATTGACATTGAGCAGAAGTTTATTTCTCCTTTTCTTACTTTATTAACTACCATTTAAAACGAATGGATACGATTTATACTTTATTGTTTATGCCTTCTTTCCGCAAGAAAAAAAAATTCTAATTTAGTATAGTTTACATTAAAAATTAACAGCAGTTATTTGATATACTTCGCCTCAATTCTTTTCAAAGTATACTTCTCCGCAACCTTCAGTCGTTGGAGAATTGTGTGCACAGAATCAAAAGGCATTTTAATAAAATCAACACAATTATTTGACTTTCAAATTACTTTCAAGGGGTTATTTGAATGAAGGGAGCTGTCAGCTTAGTTACTAACTTAAGTATCAGTAATAATTATTAAGGTACTTATATGTTTGTCGATAAGATCCGACTCAGTGCTACTCGTCCTGAAATGATAAAATATCTTGTCCCACAATAATAAGTATCCGTAATAATTATTAAAGTACTTATCTTTGTCGATAAGATCGGACGCAATGCTACTCGTCCTGAAAGGACGAAATATCTCGGTTCGTAAAAAAAAAACGTACGATCTTCTTACTTAAATTCAGATAGCTCCAATTATTACAACTTTAACACTCTTAAATTCAGTATGAATCTAATGACGATTGAGTCCCCCCACCCGTCTCTCTCTTTTTACATAACTTTAAATAACAACTATTATTATCATAAATTATGGTTCCTCCACAGAAAGCGTTTTTATAATTATACAGCATATAAGAATTGTTCCAAAGAGGATTAGTGAAAGTCTCGAATACAGTCCCTCCCCTGGTATAACTTGTTTTAAATTATTTAAAAAAAAAAGAGCTTTAACTTTGAAAATTGATTTTCTAGCAAACTAGTTTACAAACTGATTTACATAGTAAGTATTTGTGATTTTCATAAAAAGCCTGGAAGATTGTTTTAAACTAATCATCTACATTCAAAAAGTTAAGTCTGGATTTATCATGTAAGAATACGGGACGCTGCAATCTCGGATGTGCTTTATATTGGAGCAGTTATCTTTCGGAGAAAGAGTCGACTCACTCACTCATCGATAGATCTTCGGAACTATAAAACCAACCGACTTGCAATTTGGCAGGCATGTTCCTTTCATGGAGTAGAGATCCGTTAAGAAAGGATTTTACGGAAATAGAGGGGAGTGTTTCGGATAAATACTGGAGCTATAAATGAAGAAAATTTCCGTTTTTACGAACTATTGGACGTACAGTAGTGAAGTTTGGTCTGCATGTTTCTTTTATTGTGTTGAAATCCGCTAAAAATGGGTCTCTCAGAAATCAACTCTCAAAGAGAAAGAGCGTTACGAGGCATAATATTAAAAAAATCCGTTTTTGAACTATTAAATTTATTTTTGAAATTTACCGATCAGGTTTATTTTGTTGAGCAGACATTCACTAAAAATGGGTTTTGAAGAAATCCACATTTGGTTACGGCAGCATATAGGATGATTCAACTTCAAGTTAATACTTTCATGGAATTCCTTTTCAAATCAACAAGTAAGGATTAAAAAAATGTTTTCTAATACATTCAAAATACGACGACTTAGATATATATCAATAACTTATATACACTCATGTCCAAAATTAAGGTCCGAAACAAAATAAAAGTGTACAAGTGGATGAACTATTTATTGTGTTGCCACGAAATTTGGTACAGAGACATACTGTACAATGTCAGAAAGAAGGTAATAGTGAATTAAGATACAAGTCATAACAAAAAGGTTGAAATCATAAGTCAGAGATAAAGTATTTAACTCGGGATACGTCTGTCTAATATGGTGTGACCAATGTGAACTGCTATACAAGCATCACAAGGAGCTTCCATACTATTTATGTGGTTGTTAATAAGTATCTGAGACAACAAATCCCATTTATCAGAAGGCGGGAATTTTAATTTCTGAGAGGGGAGCTACGCTGAGTATGGGGCTTTGTTTCCCCCTCAAGTATGCAAGATGTAACACAAAAAACGAGACTAAGCTTGTAACTTGAAAAAGAATGGAGTTGACTCCAACTGTTTTGGTTATGACATGACATGCACCTCATCTATCCATGAGGCCAGTTTAGCCTCAACTGATGGCGTCAGTTGGGAGAAACGCGTCATTGAGTGAACAGTTGCAACTGCATTCAGCCGGGAAAATGTCGTACCAACATCAAATTTCTTGTGAAACTTAAGTAATCAGCCACGAAAACATTTCAGATATTAACCAAGGCTTATGGAGATAAATCTTTGAATAATGCACATGTGCTTGAAGTGCACAAGTGGTTTTCAGGGGGAAGGGACAGTGTGAAAGATTATGAACATGCTCTGCGCCCAAGATCAGCGATTACAGACCAAAATATTGCCAAAATTCGTAATATGAGTGGGTTTCTACTTACTAGCCTGCTGTTGCTGGACCGCTTCCGGATATCGCTACCTGTTTTTGCAGCTGTTGGACTAATAACGGATGTCGGCTACCTGCCTCTACTCTCCTACTGTGCTGATGTTGCTACTTGTTGCAGCTACTGTCTGATCTCCTGGTGTCTCTTTCCCGTGCGATTTCCACTGTTGCAGCGGTCACCTGACTTTCCTGTTCTCCTGGTTTTCCCCCAAAGTTTTTTTTCCTGGAATTTTTCGTTATTCTATTTGGGTGCGGGTTCCATAATCTGCTTTCCCACCATCATCTTAAACTCAATCATGGTGAAGCGGATGATTTAAAAAATAAAAATTAAAAAGGGGTTACAGGAATAATTGAGCAACAAAACAATTTGGGACGGTCATCTTTATTCAACGAAAGCAACTGGATGGAACCACCTCAAGTTTATCAAGTTTCTCCCAAATTGACGCCCTTTTGAGCCGATAAGCCAGCTGTATGGTTCGCTCAAGCTGAATCCCAATTTTCACTGGCACACATAACTTCGGATGCCACAAAATTCCATTAATCTTAGCCAATTTTTGGACGGTAGATATGTTGCTGAAGTTGATGATATTATCACCAACCCCTCCCCCAACTAAAAGGGATGTACGAAAAATTAAAGAACCAACTTATCAACCGCCTTTCACTCACTGAAGGGCAGCGAGTACGAAAACTTTTGGGACGTGAAGAACTTGGTGATCGTAAGCCGTCCCAGTTTCTTAAGCTTCTTCGCTCATTGGCAGGTGCCATCGAGAAAAAAACCTACACTCCTTCGTTCCTTGTTGTTGCAAACGCCCCACCTCTACACGCCCAAGCCTTTTCCCCGGGGACAATCAACTCTCGAACCAGACCAAATGGCAGATATGGCTGATAGAATCATGGCGGTTCCCCTTCTAACATCTATGCCCTTAGTGAAGAATTGATCCCATTGTTGCTTTAGCATCTCTCAGCGTTTCGGTGACTTTAGAATCACTGGCGGAGAGGGTGGGGGACCTTGCTAAACAGGTAAAGCTCCTGAAAACACGTTCAAATTCAAGAGGTTTGAGCAATTTCTTCCGCCGTAGGTTCAGTGACAGTCCTCACCGTAGTCTTGCCTCTCAAAGTACTGCAGATTCAGGAATGTGTCACTATCATCGACGTTTTCAGGAAAAAGCTGGGAACTGCATAAAACCTTGTAATTTTTCGGAAAACGCTCACGGCAGCCAGTAACAACGACTACTAGTTGCCATTTTGGGGAAAACCAGTCGCCTTCTAGTTACCGACCACCCGCCCAAGAAAAAATTTTTAGTTGACACAGGCTCGGACCTCTGTTTTTTTCATGTTCTTTTTTATCTCCTCAAAAACCAAACCCAAATTTCCAGCTGAAAGCAGCCAAAAATTTTACTACTAAAACCTAGGGAATTCTGACGTTCCTTTAAAAATCCGGACTTCATGGCCCGGGGGTTTTTGTAATTGTTGACGTTACTTTGCCTATAATTGGATTGGGCTTTTAGCTCACTTCGGGCTTTTACCGGGCTGCAAACATAAACTTCTTTTTTGATAGAATAACAAGTTTATCCGTCAGAGGACAATCTACAGGTCATTTTATGTTGGTTTTTAAAACTTTTTAAGGGGAATCTACCCATATGAACATATTTTTTTGAAGAGTATCCAATCCCCCACACGAACCGCAGGCCCCCCTTCGCAACGTTTCTCATTCCACTGTTCATCATATAAAAGTACAACTCGGGTTTCCCCAGTCTTTTTTTCCCTCCCAGACCCCGCCTGAGCGGGAAAGAAAATTGCCAAGGCTGGTTTTAAACTTTTTGATGTTGGGACAGATAGGGGGGGGGCGAAGGATCATGGGCGTCCCCCCTCCATCTCCAAACCCCAAAAAGTCAGAAGGTTGGCGTCCGTGTGGCGATTACAGGGCTTTTAATGCCCCGTACGATCCCAGATCGTTACCCTGTCAGTCATATTCACGACTACCGCATCGTCTGGGGGTTTCAACATTTTCTCTGTCATTGGCTTTTGGTTTAAGGCTTACACTCAAAATTCCTGTTAACGGGAAAACAAACCCCAAAACGGCGGGAACAACTCCTTTCGGACTTTTCAGTTTCCCATTTATGAGTTTCGGCCTGTGAAATGCCGGACAAATCTTCCAAAGAATTATCGACGGTGTACCGATGACCTTTTATTTTTTCTTTTGTATATTGAGGATATACTTGTTTTCTCTGCAAATAACGACGAGCACGAGCAAAATCTTTTGCATCCTATTTCAACGTTCTTTCCCATCCCCGGTCTCCTGGTGTTCTCCAAAAAATTGTTTGGCAAAAACCCAAGGGGGTGACATTTCTTCGTATCGTTCTTCTGAAGGAACTTTCCCCGCTTCCGATTCCCTTAAGGGGGCCCGGGCCCCCCCAAAGCCTAAAAAAGGAATTTTAGACGCTTTTAGGCATGGTAAACTTTTACCGTCGTCTTTTGCCGTCTTGGGTGCGAAGTATCAGTCTTTCCCCAGTGATGCCTTTTTGGGGTTGGGGGAGCCCAACACTTGACATGGACTTTTGAACGATCAGCTTTTCCCAAAAAACAAAAAACCTTTTTCAGAAGTAACACTTTTAACGCATCCTGCCCTGATGTGCCTTTTTGGACTTTTTTACTCACCACGTTGGGGCGGGACTGATGCAAAATGTCGATGGTATTAGGGAAACCGCTAGCCCTTTCTTTTCAAAAAACCACTACTTCTCAATCACAGTGGCCAGCTTTTTTTACAGAGAACTTCTTGCCCTTTACAGTGCTGGGGGCCCAAAACTTCCCCCCATGTTTTGGGAAACTCAGCACTCCCCAATTTTTACAACCCCAAGTCAATCACCTACGCTTTTCCCTTTAGCGCCGTGAAAAGCTGTTCCCTGTACAACCCAATCAACTATCATTTATTGGACGGGTTTTCAACAGATATCCATCACATCAGTGGCGCTGACAACATTTAACTGACGCTTTTCTCGTATCTCTTACATTGTACCATCTCCTGTGGATCTTAAGGCAATTGCAGAAGCTCAAAAAGGCTATTAGACTCGCAGACAAGTGACAACTCTTTAAAAAATTTGGGAAAAATCCAAGTTTCCCGGTTCCGATGGAACACTTCTATGCCAAAAACCCAGACCTTTTGTTCCCCCCGGGAAAGACGCAGGGTTTTTTAAAGCTTTTTCATGGGTTAAGCCTTCCGGGATCTTGATTTCCACCCGTTTTGTTTGGCCCAGAGTTCAAAGTGACAGTCGCACCTTAGCTCGTTCTTGTTTACATTGTCAACGCTCGAAGATCACCAGACACAACTCCTCTCCTCTTCAGACCTTCGCTGCTACACCGTCCCGATTTTGATACATCCATATTGACATCAATGGACCACTATCTCCTGCAAAATCGTATCGTTATTGCCTGACAGCCACGGACCGTTTCTCTCGTTGGGTAGAAGCATGTCCTACGGAATCGATCACTGCCGAATACGTCGCGCAAACTTTTTTTCTGACTGGATCTCTGGAATTGATTCCCCTGAAAAAATTACGACTGCCAAGCCACCAATTTGAGTCACAACTTTTAAAACATCACGGCATTCAAGCGTTTTCGTACAACTAGCTAACACCCATGCTAAAACGGAATGATTGAACGTGTCCTTCGACAGCTCAAGGCCTCTTTAATGTGCCTTAACGACTCGTCTTGGTTCGAAGCTCTTCCAGTAGTTCTACTTGGCATTTGTACTGTCTTCAAGGAGGACCTTCAATCTTCATCCGCAGAGCTGGTTTATGGTGAACCCTTACGTCAGCCAAGGGAATTTATTTCTCCTTTTCCCGCCGAGATGCAGTCAATCAGCACCTCTCATTTTGTTGACCGACTTAGAACACACATAAGTAGGCTCCGCCCTGTTCCTGCTTCTTGTCATGCACGTGGTACACCATCTGTTTTCAAAGATCTATAAACTTGTACCTATGCTATGCTTCGAGATGACTCCATTCGTGGCGCCTTACAACCTCCATATTCAAGACCTTATCGCATTTTGAAACGAATCTGAAAGGTTTTTGTGTTGCGCATTGGCACAAAGGAAGTTCGTGTCAGCGTGGATCGCATAAAGCCTGCCTATGTCCTTGCCGATGATCCTCCCAGTTCTGGACCTTCTCTTCCAATTCCTGGTTCTTCGAGAGACCCACTGTAACTACTCGTTCGGGACGGCGAGTACATTTTACTGATTTTTTTCAAGCCTAAACTATTTTTCTCCCCAGCGGGGTGGTGTGGCGCCATCACTATTACTTATTACTTGCAAGTGGCGCCTCCACATTGTAAATAGCCTCCGCTATTGTAACATTGCAAGTAGACACCACTATTTTTTATCTCAATTGTTTTTATATATGTTGCTCGTGCTGGATGAGAGTTTGATAATTACCACTATTTTAATTTTACTGTTTTGTATATATGTTTGTGTTAATTCAACAAACCTTTACCATGCTTGTTCGACTTGGTTGCGTGCTTTGACGAAGTATGTGGTTAGTTTTCCCTACAACTGTTAATAAACGCATTTTTTAAGTACTAAAAAGACATCGTGTGAAAACATTAGGGGGAAAAGATCAGAACTGGGGAGTGACTGATGTCTTTTGCACGAAGACACCTGCTTACATAGCCCTATCAGTCAAGAAGTTTCTGATCAGAAAACAATACTGTGATGGGATATCCGCCTTATTCATCTGATTTGGCCCCCTGCGACTTTTTATTATTTTCTACAATGAAAATTTTTTTAAAGGTTACTCATTTTACCTCGTTGAAGAGGGTTCAGGCAAAAACTAGGAATCTCCTGAAGTCTCTTCCAAACCCTCGTTCCAGAACTATTAGCAGCAATGACAGTATACGAATGCAGAAGTGTGTGAATGCTGAAGGGAACTACTTTGAAGGTGATACTGTCACGGAAAACTGATTCTGTATGTACAATGATTTATTGGACCAGTCTCTATTTTTTGTGTTACACCTCGTATATTCATAGAACATCATGATGTACCCATCGAATCATAATCACGCTCATTATAAATCATCGACTTGGACTGTGAGCACTATTGATATTGCGAGTAACGAGAACTGTGAAGACTATTAATATTCTGAATAAACTGTGTAGGACTATTTCAAACTGATACAACTGAACATTCGAGCTGTGCTCATTAACGGATATCAAACTGTGCTTGTCAAACGACATTTACTAATTGTTGAAGGAGCTTAAAAAAAGGTAAGTTACCTTTTAATATCATTCTATTCTAATAAGTAAAACTGTGATAAAATGTCATATCATAAGTCTACAAGAAAAGAAGACGTAGTAAATGTTCTCAGTGAAATTGGACAACAAGTTTCGTCTAAAGAAACGGTGATAGAACTAAAAACAAAATTGGAAAAATCCAAAGGGTTTAAAGATGGATCTGAATTCCTGATGAATCTGCTAAATTTGTCCATTGAAAACAGGCAGGCAAAAGCCGAACAGAAACTGCAGGTGACTAACTCACCACTCGAGCTAGAAATAATTAAACTCCAGCAGATTGAAAGAAAAACCGAACTCTAAAAAACGGAAGCAGAAGGGCAAGTGTCCCAGCAAAGTTTAAAGGGGAAACTAATCGTATAGAAAATTTAATTAAGACAGTAAAAACATTGACTATACAAGGAGACCACGGTACAAACCATAGGTATCACACAATGAAGAAAGGACACAAGTGGGATGAAAGTACCATATGTTCCTTTATGGTTCACGTCATAAAAGAAAATACCATCATGTTTATTTCCACCCTTTGAGCAGAAGACTAGATATCCTATAGAACAAAAATTGGCAAGACAGGGGAAATACCTAGAACTCCATGCTGTAACCCTACATATATGTATATATATATATATATATATATATATCCCTTTAGTATAACAGATTGGATTATTTGGAGGAGCCTATTGACCAGTTTGATTGTTGCTATTTCTGTACGGTACAGGTACAAATTCTGGAGATTTCAGCAAAAAATAGAAAAAGGCAATTGAAATCGTTAAGTTACCATCCGCTCTACAATTTGTCTCACATGGCAAAGGAGTTCAACTCCAGAGATTGAACAAGAGAAAAGAAGCGCAGGTGAAAATGATAAAAAAAAAGTATTCTTATGTGGGAGATCAGAAGAGGGACTCTGAGAATTATTGTAAGAATATTTCAAACTTTATTATCAAGCTGCCACTTTTGGTAGAGAAACAGAGATTTTAATGGATTATCTAGAAAAGGTGAGTTTCATTTTTTTGTTGAACATCGCTTATGCTCAATAATGTTTAAACATGTTACAAAAGTTTACTTGCTGGTCGTATTAGAAGAAATCGGTGAATCATATAAAGTCGTTGAGATTGATTGATTGATTGATTGAATATTAACGTCGCACTGTTCAGCTGCACGAGGGCTTTTGGCGACGGACCACATAATTTTGAACCATGATCAAGTGACGTGGACGACACCTGAGCTGGCACCCCTCTCTAACTACCACACCACACCAACGGGAGGACGTTTCAGCTCTCGACAGATTTAACGTGCACGCTGCCCCACACGGCGGGTCTTTAGTAGTAATTGGACTCGAACTCGTGACAAGGCAAGCCACGGTCCGATACCTATACCACTCGGCTACAGCGGCCACATAAAGTCGTTGAGAACTAAAAAAATTCTTCAGAAATCTTCAAAATTTAAAAAAGATAAGGAATTTGTCTTGGATTTCAGCAGTTACCACAGAGTTGTGCAACGTAAAAATGAAGACGAGTGGCGTGGGTTACGCTTACAACATCAAACGGATGTGTGTGTAAGTTAAACGTATTATGATATTGAAATTATTCCCTTATTAGATAAACTGATAAAAGGTGCGCAAATAATGATATGCACTGTGCCAAGAAGAATGGAAGAACGGAGTTTGTCTCTTTAAAAAATATTGGTGAAATTAGAAAAATGCTTTACATTTATCCATACTTTCATTGAACAGAAATTCGTTACAAGAATATTTCACCCAGTTTGTAACATATTTCAAGTTCTGGTTGCTGATGTCTTTTATGTTTCATTATTACAAAAACTAAAAGATCTTTTGCAATGACAACTATTTATTACAGCCACAAAATAACTCGAATAAAGTTCCTTCAATTGTGCTAGGTAAATAAATGTAACACTTTTCGGTCTTTGATAAAATTCCAAGACGTCAGGTTTGTTGCATTATTCTATTTTCTATTTTACCAACCACTACTTATGTTTCAACATATCTGACTAAAGTTTTATTAAGAGTTTTATAAAATAAATGTGTGTGCATTAGTTCCCGGTTAAATATCTTTTCTTTATTTTGAACCAATTTTAACTGGCTGCTTAAATTGTATAATGGCTGTAGTTATTATTTAAGTTGACAATTCTCTCCCATATTCATTTGATTCTAATTTATCTTGTTATACATAATTTGCTTGCTAACATAAAATTATCTGTTATGTTTTTCGGAATGCTTTATAATTATTCTAAATTTATATTAGTTCTGTCAGAGAAAAAGTATTTTAATGCATAATCGATGCTGGGTGAACTTAATACGTATTAAATTTTTGTATATGTTCAAGATATTATCATTCGTCTGGAGATCTTTTCAATCATCTGAATGATCAAAAGAATTAAAAGCTCCTGGCAAGGAAAGCAAGGATTCTTAAAATACGTCTTTTGGGGGTGGGGGGAATCATCAAAAACCCAAAATAAGAAAACAAGTAATCTATTTTAACTATTTGCAATGTTATGATGGCATCGGAAACAAAATGAAATACATATTAATTATTATTTTTCAAAGTGACTAGTGTAAATAATAGTTAATACATTTTTTGACTTTTTACTCTTTAAGAATCGATTTTCATAATCAGTCCTCTGTATGAAAATACCATGAGGAATGAATTTTTTATAAAAACGCAAATCTAAACGCACTAAATCTCTATCCGAAGAAAGAAGAAAGAGTTTCTACTTCTCTTCCTTTTTAAAATAATTACAGAATCGGAAAAATCATTTTTATCGCCACGATACGGTATAATCTTTTTTTACAAAATAACGATATTTTCCATTTCTTACGATTTTTTCTAAAATGAGACAATATTGATGCGTTTTTATGAAAAGAATTTTGCAATTTTTACGGACTTCTTACCATTGTAATGTATTGAAATTCTGTACTAAAAATGTTCATACTTTGTTCTTTTATAATCAGTAATTTAAAAAATAAAATGCCATTTTTTTTTTTTATGATTTTTTTAAAAAATACTTAGAATTATTACAAGCAATAACTTCAATACTCATAAAAATAATCACTTGTAACTTTTTCCAAGTTTCAAATGTTGTTATCCGTGTTTTGCTCAAAGATTGGAAAAATTGCTTAAAAAATTAGGGACTTTAAAGAAATTTTTGTGTTTTTCGTCTAGTACCCTTTTTACAAGAAATCATTCATGCAGTTTTTTTCTTATATTTTTTGTTTCAATATTACCCTTATTTGTTATATATGCAGAAATTTGGAAAAAGTGTATTAGAAGAAACAAGCCTTCAATAAATTAAAACATTAAAAAAATTCACAAACTACTTTTACCAGCGTTTTAGTGCAATTGGCGTCGCGAATACCGGTTTTCGAGCCAAGAAACACTTCATGTCTTAGCTCTTTTGACAAAGAAGTAGACTTTAAACTGAAAATCACCGAATTTGGCGGGATTGTAAGTTGATTGCGCAAAAAGTGCTACCAGAAAGAAACTTCATAAATTCAGTTCAATTGACCATACGAAACTATTTTCGATGTAGATACATCCTGTATGATAACTCCAAACATCAACGTTGCTGATGAGCCAATGAGGCTGCAGGTAAATTGTCACGCGTTGAATTGGGTGATCAAAATAGAATTCTGCTAGTTTGGCTCCTATTTCCAAACGGCGTTAAAGTTAAACAAGATTTTAAAAAGCCGGGGGAAAGTGGATTTTGCAAATAAAAGGAATCAGTAGAGAAATTGTTTCTATCAACCGTAGATTTACAACAGTTCCTATCAACCGAAATACATCGATTCATGCTAAAAGGAATAATTTCCCATTGAAACCAGCCGCTCTTTGACGATTCACAAATCGCAAGGAGGGATGATGGAATTGTTTACAAATACAGCCAGACGCATTCACAACTTTTAGTCTATGTAGCCTTATTCTCAGGTTCATGCTCAAGAAGGACTTCATATTGTACTTACTGATGGTCTCTCGCGTCAACGTTTTTACCGAAAAGAAACAACGAAGCGATGCTTCCAAGAAATGAGTTTACCGAACTTTCTACTGTTCATCTTACTACAATTGATCAAATTATGAGCAATAAAATGAATGGGAGAGATATTTTGTTTTCTCTCAACTGGTATAGTCTCCGGACGCATGCACTTGATCTCCGTGGTAATAGTGGAAAAAGGCAAAATTTTGATGCCAGAAAGGAATTAGATAGAAAAGAAAATTTTTAAAGCATAACACAGTATAGAAACCGTTTTAATCAAGGTGGGACCCCATGTATAAAAAATGCGCGATTCACAAATAAGTTTTTTGGGCAACATGAATTTTGAGAAGAAATCCCCCAGTACTTAAAAAACAAATCAATAATTTGGGGGGGGAAACGTGCGGAGATGCACTTTACCTAACGGTAAACCCATTGTGGTCGTCACAATTTATAATTCAGTCAATCAGTTTACGACATTATGGATTATATCCACGAGACATTATTAGCATATACAAATGGTGGTTCTAAGCTACTGGGGAAACAGTATCATGTACTTCCACTTGTACCTGGTGGCGATTTGAATGCTAATTTCGATAAAGGTGAAGGATTGAGAGTAGTGAAATTTTAAAATCAGAGTTTAATTTGGATTTTGTTTCTGGTAGAGCACGGGGCGACTAGGTATGATACAACCACTGATGCAATGTTTTCACGATTCGTAAATCTACCGACGTTCATACTTTAGTTACCAGCCCCCTTGTCAAAGGATTTTGGGAAAAATATTAATGTAATTAAACTCAAAGTGATACAAATGAATTAAATCAAGTTTTTAACAATGTACTTAAAGAGGGGATATATTTACGTAACAACTGATGTATATTATTTTATTATTATTTAATATATAAATATATAATAAAATATTTTAATTATAAATTTACCCGTTTACCTATTTTATAATCAAAGACAACCGTACTAAAGGAATAAACCTTAGTCGTGCGTCGGAGCCGCACAACAGGATTTTTCTTTTTACCCTTTTGTTTCTAAAATTTATACAAACATCCTGGTATTATTTTTTATTAAAAACCCCTTTTAAAGGTCATATTCCCTAGCTAATTATGAAAAAATGTTTGAGCATGCTTTTTTTCATACAAACCTTGTTTTCAAATAGGGAAAAAAAATCTTGACGCAAATTCTTCAAAGTCTTCATCAATTTACTGGTTGATGAGCGCATTTCTAAAAGCTCAATAATCTGTGGAAGAACTTCTACGTAAGCTAAAATAATTGTGAATCACGCAAGATCTACCAGAAATAACATTCCTTTAAAAGCGAATTCACATAAAACTCAAATATTAATTTTATGTGTTCTAAAAATGTTGCTAAAAGTATTATTAAAGGATTCGTTAACAATTTTTTAAAACTTTTTCGTCTAAATTTAAATCATAAAAAAATATTTTTATTTTAAAATTTACTTGCATTATACTTTTTTTTTACAAAATATATACTAATTTTAAGATTAGTAATATATAATTGTCTTTCGAGTAAAATTAATTTCTTGAGTGCGTATCTATTATTTTTTCAAAAATATATAGTAATAAAATGATAAAGAAAAATTACATATTTGAGTAAGTGATTGCTTGATCATTTGTAAATTCAACTCGTAAGCATCGCGAGAGCTCTTGGTGACTGACTTCGTAATTTTAACCTTGGTCAAGTGACGAGTTCGACAATTTAGTTGGGATTCCATTTTCCAAACTTCTTAACCACAATAACATGAGAATGTAGGGCAGTGGATAGAACACCAGCCTTTCAACACGGGAATTTTTTAGTACCCCCAAGAATGGAACCCATGTTTCTACAAAAACCACGCCACTAACTGTGATACATTCGAAGTAACAAGGTACGTTAGGTTTGGCTTTGAATCCAGTCAAAATAACTATTCAAAATATTTATAAGCAAGTTAAATAATGCCTCCTTTTTTAATATTTAATCCTGATTATATATTATTTATTCTAATTAATATATTAACATTAATTTCTTTTAAAATTACATGAAGTATTTTAAAAACCTTGATTAGCCTTTTTTTTTTTTTTACTACTCCTATAAAGTTTCCTAATTTATTTATTTTATTTCCAAATTTTTTTTCTTCTTTCAATATAATTTTGTTCGTTCCCTTTTTTTTTTAAAAATTTTGTTCTTCGAATTGCATGTTATAATGCATTAATGTATCTCCTTATAATTGGGTATTTGATCATATATAAATGTTTCTTCTTCTAATTAAAATTTTTAAAAAGAAATTGATTACCCCTGAAACTATTTGAAAACAGTTCATTAAACTTTAATTTTTAACTGAACAAAATTCAGTTATTATTTAAAATATCTGAAATAAAGGTAAGGTAAGTGTCCCCGAAATTCAAATACACAATATAACTTTCTTAAATATTTTCGAGAAATTAAACAAAAACATGTTTTTTCTGTTTACGAAAAAAATTTTTTAAAAGACTTTTTCATTGAAAAAAAAGAGATCCTTAATCCAATGTAAAAATTAAAAGGGAATTTTAAGATTATAAAATTTCACTGAAATAGAGAAAAACAGCTCAAAATAGATGAAATTACTGATAGAATGTTATTGTTTTTGTAGAAAGTTTGCTAATAACTAAAAAGTAAAATTGATATGCCAAACAATTCTTTCATTCTTAGAAAAATACATTTATGTATTTAGATGAGGAAAATTTTGAATATAAATAGAGAAACTGGATCGTGAAATGAAAGAATGGGAGTTTTTTTTGTTGAAAAAAGGGACGTATTTTATGAAGCCCCCAAAAGGGTTATTCTTGCATTCTTACAGGTCATATAAAAGTTTTGTAGCAAGTTAATCATGGTTACGTAGCAAACGTTTTATTCAATCCATTCCGATTTTTTCCAAAAAATGTTAATTTTTAATTATTATTTTGTGTAAAGGCCGTATCACACACGCATTTTTCGAGCATTGATTGGTTGATTTTATGGGAAACCCCAAAAACTAAGCTGCGCCAAACAAATTCAAAAAATAATAAAACCTTTTAAAACTGGTTCTAAAAAGTAAATAATTTGAAAAATAGATTTTTTCTAAATGTTTCTGAATTTAATTGATTTCAAAATAATTTAATAAGTAAAAAATAAATAAATAAAAAAATAAAATAATAGTTCAAATTTTAGATTTTGAAAATAAAAAAAAATTCATTTATAAAAAGATAGGTTCTATTAAATAAATTCAAAAAAAATTATAATGCGGTGGGGATTTCTTCCACAAGTCAGGAAGGGTTTAAAAGACAAAAATATTACCAGGAAAAAGTCATTTTCGGCTTCTAGTTGAGTTGTAGTGATCCTTTCCAATATTGTTTCCCCCTCTTTTTTTTTACGAGATCAGGATGGGGTTTAATTTCATCTCCTCCACGTTTTAAGTAATCATATCTTCTTCATCCGGGTATATTCCCAGGGGCTGGTTTCGTCTATGGGAGTCATCTTTTAAATTTTATTTTTGTGCGTCATTCATTTTTTTTAGTAATTTTTTTCTTTTTTGGCTCGAGCTTGATATTTCTTTTGGCATCGTAATAGTTAGAATCAGGATTTTTGCAGGTTGAATAACGGACTTGGATGAGTGAAGTGTGGGTACGATTGAGGAAGGCCGATCCATGTGCAAGCATATCATTGCGAAGGTGTACCAGATGTAGGAATAGGTGGTTGAAGCTCTGAGTTAGTAGGTGCTATTGAAGAGGTGGATGGCAGGAGCAAATTAGTTTGTACAGATGATGATCAAAACATCAGAAGTAGGTGGAATTGATATTTGGTCTTGGCTTGGATGAAAGTACCGCCAATTTTAAAGATGCATATTTTATTTTGTTACAGTTTTCCTTTCACCTCGGTTTGGGTAGAAACTATTGGAAAATGCAGAGGATTTGGCAGCTTGAGCGTATGTTTGAGATACAACTGTGGGACTATTAATTTACGTGCTTCTGGATAAGAAATATTTTTATTTGTTTTATTTCCTGTATTGTTTCTCTGCCTTCCATTTGTATAGCTTAAATCTAGCCGAATGAGGTTATGAGCAGCTTATGTATTTGGCTCTAGAATGCACCTGTGGAAACATGTCCAGCAGACGCCCAGAGCAAAGCCTGTCCGCGGCAGGAAAGCTTAGAGTGTCCGAACCTCTGGCACCAAAACAGCGTAAGTAGTGATCGTGGAATGTATGGATGGATTTTACAGTTCAAATATCCAGCTTTAATAGTTTTGGGTAGATGAGGCTACTTTGAATGTTAAAATTATGCGTTTGGTTGGTATAACTGTTGTATCTTTCTTTTATTGTGCGATTCTTCGGACCTGAATAACACCCCTTCTGATCAGAGAGAATCCATCCGGTAATTTCTGCATCAGTGTTGGTCAACAGGTCGCCTGCGCAACAACAATCTCACTTGGCAGGAATTCAGGGTTTTGTGTGTGACCTTATCGTTAGAGGACCTTCTATTTAGGAAAAGATTTAGCAAGAAGAAAGGACTTATTTGAAGAGCAGAGCTTGTTTCATTAAGTAGATCCTCGAAACGTAACGGCTACCGATTTGCCCACCTCACCCATTCCTACGAAAGCTTTCTTGTATTGAAAGGGCGATTTCTTCGACATCTCATTGCTTTTAAGTGAAAGTATGTACCCTCTCTGGCAGTCGCTGAAACATTGTCACGTTGAGGAGCGGGGTAATGCGTTAGCCTTTACCTGCTACTGGCAGCATTGATCCATATGTGTAACAAAATCCTCATTCTAGCGTGCTTCCACCCACCACGGTCCAACAGGAGACACAGTGTGCCGGTCATCTGGCAAAACCAGCACGGCGCTGACCTCAAAGTACCCAGAATGTAGTGATACAGCATCAGCGAGGATCCAACGAGTAAACCCGCACCACCCCATCTGCAGTACTAACCTACAGCAATGTCGTTCTTTCGGGGATACCTGAAGAGAGGTACCAGCCGACGGATAAACGCTCACCCTGTCTACAGCGAAGCGTGGGCCAAAGGAATCTCAGACACCATTTTTCCTCCTTACGGACCCGCACACGGCAAACATGCGGGCTGGCTAAACCAACGTTGTTAACCGAAAACAAATAAAGCAACCTAATCAAAAATATTGAAAGAAATCTACGAAAAAAAAGAAACTAAATTAACGCAAGACACAGAATGCAAACCAAAATATGTTAATAACAATTGTAAATTTTCTTCTTCGGCGAAAATTCACATGCACATCTGGAACTGAGGGTCTCTGTGTATTCAGACCGGGAAAGAAGGGGAGGGAAGAAGGGGACAGAAAAGTGGAGGCACCACCAGGCACCTCGTCGTGACACCTGCACTCATCTAGTGAAGATGAGCCCCTGAGGGTATATCATTTTTCGAGCAACCATTCTACAATTTTTGAAGCAGTTGGCTGCCGTAGAAAAGAAAAGGTTGCCTTTAAACAAACGAGACATTCCTCTCGACGTCAGTTTACATACGAAAAATTACTCGCCGCAAGCGCCAAGCGTAACCCCTCGCTGCCAATTTTTAAAAACCTTTTCGAAATGGTTTCAGATCCATAGGAAGAGAAATTTTTCAACTTCATCAGTCAGCTCCACATCAAGCCCATTCCAATGCGTTAATTTCGATACCGTTTATGCATCTTTGTTGACAGCTGCCATCTTGTTTTCACGAAACGAAAAACCGTAATTTTGGATCAATTTTGTCAGCTCATTAGTAAGAAGTTGTTCGAAGCTAAGGCTACTGAGCAAAAATTGCTCGAAATCATCCTCTGAAAGAAAAATTACTCCAAATAAATAAAACGTTTGATAAGGCCGTGAAAATTTGAAAATTTTTAATTGTAAGAAACTAAAATAGCAATTATATGAATAAAAATGTAAAATTAGACTACATGTTTTTCTCAAAGAAAGTAAGTTGCGAAAAGTGCTTGTGCAGAGTTGTTTACAACTTCTTCAAGAAAAAAAATTATGTTAATCATAAAATTAGAGGAAAATAGCATTCTTTTTCTTAATTTTCAGTTTTGAGAGTTCCAGAGCCTCCTAAACGTTTGTCATTTCTAAGTATAATGTTTAAGCGTAGGAACTACCGAAATATTATTTTAATCATTTTAATAATTATTTCATTTATTTTTATTTATTTTCATGTACTTTCATGCATACGGTTAAAAAGTTTTTACCTTATAAAAAGAGATATATTCAACAATTTATCAACTGTGTGCTGCCTACATAAATGTCAATCATTCAGTAAAAATACTTCAATATTCATTAGTAGGCTTTTATTTAATGTAATGTGAGAAGCAAAATAATGACACTTCAATGCTAAAATAATTTAATTTTTTTAATATATAATATGCATCAATCATCGAATATAAAATTTGTGTAAATATGGCAATATAAATATGTGTACCTTATATCTTATTAAATATTTTGTGTGTTTATGAAAATAGTCAACTATATATAAAATTAAGCACATTTTGGTAGACAATTCATAAACTAATTAATTCAGATCCATATTCATTAATTCTCGCGTCTTTCATTTCTCTATCAAATTTAGAAATTTGTTAATGTAGTAGTAAGGATATTAGAAATTAAAACTCTTATTTAGTTTAACTTAATTCACTTTTTGGGAGAATTTTAGCAAGATCAGTTACTTATATGGTTTTTCATACAATATGAATGAATTATATCAGTTACATTAGAATGTAAATAATTTTTTGCAAATTTTAGTTACAAAAACTATTTTCCGACTCAACATTAGCATTTAAAACGACAAGATTTTGAGACATTACCCTGATAGCAAGTATCAGAGAAAAATGATAAATTCAATAAACTAAAAAAGTTGTTACTTCAAGCCAAATTCAAGAATGAATCAGAAGTTAATCACCCGAAATAAAACTCCATAAACCAAAAATTAATAAACTGTATTTCCAATTATATGCATTGAAACTCAGTTAATAACATGGAAAATAGTTAGTAACAAAATAAGCCAGAAAAATATCATTCTTAAAAGCAAATATCGTTTCAAAAACACAGCTGAAATATCTCTGGACCTAAAATTTACTGTGCTGGAAACACGTTCAACGAATGATTAACTGTGTCAGTTTATCAGTTTCCCCGATCCACAACCTATATCCAAAAGAAAAATATTCGTCCCTGTCTATAAAGACACCATTTTGGATTGCCGCAGATACTATTCGAAATAAATTGCTGCTATTCCGTTGGCAACATTTCGAAAAGATACTAAATGGATTATGGGGAGGTATGACAGGCGTGTGATTACGGTAAAGATCTTACGAAAATTGCAATAGCAGACTAGAAACGCAATTCAATAGATGGCTCATCTTTCAGCCATCAGTCGTTTAAAGAAAAATAAATTTCCGTTTTTTTTTGGGGCCGATCAAAAAAAAAAAATTATAAGTGAATTTTTGGGAACCAAAACGGAATTGTATTCTTTTTAAAATTGATTCATCAATAGAAAGGGTGTCAAACTCAAAGGCTAACTTGGACCAAATAAACAAAGGTTTAACTTTAAATGGGCTGCAAAAAAAATCAATATTCATCTAAATGCATGTTTATTTCGAATAATACATTATAATAAACATAAATAAAAGAACAAGAAAAATTAATGTTTACGCCCTGATACTTGACATCTCTCCTCTGCTACTGTCTTTCCTATTTCGGGAGAAATTTTGACAGTTTATTATATACATTATTATATATACACACACATTACTTTATGGCCTGGTAATTCTCCTGATTTAAATACCGCCGAAAATTTGTAAAGCATTGTAAAGAGACGTGTGAATAAAATAGATTGCTCAAAAAAGAAAACAATGATCGAGAATGCTATAAAAGTTTCGTTTCGTGATGACGAGACAAAAAATTTTTGTTCTAATTTAGTGCAATCCATGCCAAACGGTGTATGGGATCCCGTTCAAGCTAGAGGAGGACATATTTTGTATTAGATTGCGCATGTAAGTTAACCTATACTAATTAAGCAACATTTGTAAAATTTTTTGGGTTTGTCCCAATTAATTGCACAGTACTGTATTATTGTGTTCCGATATACTGGGCGGGCCGCAAAAATACTCCTTGTGGGCCGCTGATCTACATTATTTAAATTATTTCAATTTTTCTGTATCTATTTGGTTTCTTAAAATAATAATTTTAAATATTATGTCAAAACTTGATAAATAACAACATTTCTAAGAAGTGAAAAAAGATTTAATACGGAAAATATGAGTCATTTTTCAACAAATATTTTTCTATGAATATTGACTTAAAAACTATGTAAAATGAAAAGTAGTTAATCAAAACGAATCTTGTTTTTGACTTTTTCTAAATTTATGCCATAAGCCGCAAACTCCCATTAACAGTAATTTTGAAGATGATTTTATTTGTATTCTTTTTAATCGTACTAAAAAAGAACCGCTTCAAATGCTTCGAGTACAATTGATGAAAATCGCAATTGTTTTAAATATCTATTAACTCTTGGATATATTTTCTGATTTTTATTCATCATGCACAATCCAATTCCGAACGAAGAAATTATATAATTATTTACATTTTGAATAAAACGTATTTAACATTAAGGATAATTATTCTTCTATTACATTGCACTTAGCTTGCATCACTTTAAATATCTAATATGAAGAAAATCAATTTCGCAAACTGCTTGATTACATATTAAAGTCACGATTCAGTTACAATAGGTCTACTGGCGACGGACCTTGTAATTTGGAATATCGGTTAGATGAGGACACCTGAGTGGGAAGTTCACTCTTAAACATCCGCACCCCACCTCGACAAAATGAACAGCCTGATTCACCCCTCTACAAGGCGGGTCTTCATTTCCACCAAGGATTTGAATCCACGACTCTGCAAAAACTGCGAACACGTCCTAAACACTACTAGTGCAGCCACACTTCTTTACAAAGGTCAAAAGTTTTCTTTTTCTTAATTGTTTCTCTTATTTACTTTTTAAAAAAAATTATAAGTCGATGGTTCTATGCGATTTTTTTTTAAAAAAAAACTAGTTTTTCAAAATAAACATAATGAAAAGTGGCATTTTTTTATGTCCACTAACGCAAGATAATTAAGCCTGAAAGGTGTTGGAAGGTACGGGAAACTAATTCATCACAGCTAAATTTTAATTAGTACTAAAATTAGTCAAGTTTCATGTACACAAAATCAAAAACTAATGATATGCGCGTAGAAGCAATATAAGTAAAGTTTTGGAAACAACGAATGAATATCCTGAATATTTTCATATTGAATATCCCTATAAGTCACAGTTTCTTCCATCATTTTTAAAACATTTCAGAAATCGTTATCGATGTATTTTTCTTAAACCTTAAGCAGAATTACAGCATATGTATGTAACATATTTTCTTAAGAAATATCTATAGAAGATAGACCATTAAAAATGTTATGCCACTGTTGATCATCAGTACATATAAACTAAGTCACAAAAAAATCCCGAGGTATATTTGAATTTCAAATCTACGAAATATGATCTTAAACTGGTGCTCTATATTCAGAATCCTTTTTAGCTAAAAGTAACATTGAAACACGGTAAGTACCGAGTAGTATTTGTAAATATGATATAAAAGGATGTTTTTATGCGTGCAAATAATAACCAATAGCTTGTAGTATTTCACTCAAACTAAATGTATGTGCATGGATACTTCTAATACTATTTTATATATAACTTATATATTAACATTACCGATTTAAACGTCTGCGATATGTGTATATAATTAGCTTAGCGTCTCCAGTCCCGCTCTGCGCGACTCCGCACCATCAACCCAACCAAAATAGCAGTTCACCAAACAGCAGCACCTCTCGTCAAAACGCGATGAATTGCACTAACTTGCAGGTTTTGAGATGGTTAGAGCAGTTTATGTGATGTATCTCGAATGGTCGATAGAGTAGACATTCTTGGATGCAACTTGGAAAAATCGTAAAGCAAATTGATTCCTTGTATAAAATGGCTGTGATAGGGCTGGGTCGAAGTCACCGACCAAAGGTAAATTAGAGTCATAGGAAAAGTTTATTCCGTGGTGGGACCTGGGGTGCCTTTGAGATGGAGAGAGGAAGTTGATATATTCCAATGGTCGATATAGACATTCCGATGCAAATTTGGAAAAATTGTGTAAAGTAAATTGACTTTGTATTAAAATGCTTGAGTATGGTTGGGTCGGAAGTCATACCAACCAAAGGTAAATTAGAGCCGTGGAAAAGTTTGTTCCGTGTACATAATATAGATTTAGTGTCTTCATTTCATGAGCTCTAATGAGGTATGTTAATTATATTCCAGATTGTATTTTTTCCGAATAACAACGAAAAGGAAAAAAATCCCATTTGTGAACCCTTTTTTAAATGGTTGTGAGCCAAAATTTAACTTAATTTAAAAAGTCGTAATTTAAACTTCTTAATGTGTAAAAATAAATACTTAATGCTGTTTGCAAAGCTTTGAATTTATAGGTCTTTTTGTTTGTTTGTTTAATGCCGTTGGAATAATTAGATGGGAAGCACTAACCTGAGGCTACAAAGGTGGGCGTTGAGACACGTTTTTTTTTTTAAATGACAGCAGCGGGGCCCATGAAAAAAGGGGGTTTTAAATAGATTGGGAAAAACAAACCCCGGGTTTTCCTATGAATTATTCTTTTTTACTTATATCTGTATGTATATAAGTGTTTGTGTGTGTATGGTGAAAAAAAAATTATATGTTGTAGAAATTCTTTTGTGTCTCTTAGTACAGTGTATGCAAACAGATGTGTAACACAATAGTGTGAGTGAATTAATGTATTAGAATTAGTGAAATATTAAGATTTGACTTATTTTCTTTAAAACTCTAAATTTTAAGGTGTAATGTAGTTTTAAGAAAAGGAAAAAAGAATCCAAGATTCGGAATTTAAGTTTTTATTGTTAAGTGTACGATTTATGGAAGGGGATTTTTTTAAATTTTTACTTTTGATTGTATTTGTTACTTGATTTGCGGGTTGAACATTGATAAGTTTAATTTTTCGTGTAATTTAAAACTAAACCCCAACGGGGTCCAAAACAGCCCAGAAAAATTTAATTTTTTGAGAGAGAAGGATTTTAAAAACGCCTTTGCGAACTCTAAAACCCCAGGGGGGAGAATGTTGTGTCCTTAGCACCCCTGTGTGAAACAAACTGTTGAAAGAAACCCGAACAAAATTGAAATGAGAACTTTTAAAAACGAACGAACAATTAAAACAGTGTTGAAAGCATTTTTTAAAACATGAAAAAAAAACGAGTGAGGGGAATGGCAGGTTTTTGCTAAAAAAATTTTTTTAAAGATTTTTAAAATAAACTTTAAACTTCACCCAAAAAAAAAAAAATAAATTAAGAGGAGACCATCGAGATCGGTTTTGGTCCGGGGAAATTTTGGGGGGAAAAAAAAAGAGGATGAATGCCGGTGGCGTTGAAGAAGTGAAAAAAACTTTTGAGAAAGATGGGAAAGTGCCCTTTGGAGTGATTGCTCTCTCTTTTTAAAGAGACTGAATGCACCGGCTTGGCGTAGAGACTTTACTTTATGGCTTCATTGATAAGTAGTTTGTCGAGAAAATAAATTTTCCTTTATTTCAACATTTGGTTGTGGCGATTCATTTACTCTACGTCACAGAACCCTTTGTTCCTTTATGGTTCCGATCATAAAAGAAAATACCAACATGCTTACTTCCACCCCTTTAACAGAAGATTGGATATCCCACGAAATTGAAATAGGCAAGGAGGAGAAAACAGTTACTCCCATCAATTGCATAACTCTTACCGAAGAAATACCAAAAACAGCTCCTTCAACACCCCCTTTTTACGATTTCTACTATTCTACAGAACAATAGCTCGGGAAAAAAATGAGCCATACTATAACACCATTGTCGATAAATTACACTCTTACTTTGTCACTCCATTTTTGGAGCATGAGCTGAAGATTTGACTGATGTCAGTGAGTTCGTGGGAAATGAAAACACGATTCAAGGTTACAAGACCTTTATATGTGCCATAGACATGTTTTTCCAAACATTTGCTGAACACAAGCCCTCTAGGATTAAAATGGAAATCTTACCATCAAGGTACAGAGGCTGCGTTGCACTCATAGTCATTGATATAGTAGCAAATGCTGTCGGTTTACCTGCTAGGGATTTATCTCACTTCATCTTCACAACCGGGCAGGAAATCGCCGATATTTTTGGTTATTTCCCATATCGTTTTGAATTTGGTGCTGTCTCAAAATCTACTTACTCACTCTCTGCCAATCCAACACTATGTATCTGGCTTCTTATCATTGGGTGTTGTTTAGGGCTAGAAAAATGCCATCAATCATTCCCTAGCCATGGACATTGGGAAAACATACACCAATGTCATCTTAGTTGGATTACACCTAGGGGGTGGATCCAGCATGAGCATTAAGTTAACTCACGGGAAGGCAGAATGAGAAAAATTAGCACGACAACCAAGGAACGATTCAACCTTCAAATATCTAAGAAGCCGAAATCCTAGCAAAAGAGAACAATAATGATGAGGATGCCGACGAAACCGATGACCCCGAGAAAGCCACAAGAAGGTCCATGGCACGGGAACGGGCCAGAGACGCCAGGATTGCAGAATTAAAACAGCAGCTATAAGAGGGTGTTATTAAGGGCACCGAAAACGCAGTTGACAGAGCGTGTGCTCTGCCCCTTCCCCGAACTATCATTTAGAACTCCTTGCCACAATCCTGCAGAAAATGGAGATGTGGAATTTTCCTCGTAAGCCACTCTCTACAGGGCAATAGCGACGCAACTACCCACCACCTAACAAGATGAGAGTAAGTATTAGCAAGCGATGACTCGACGCGCACGTCGGAGATCCAACGTTGCTGAAAAAGACTGAGCAACCGGAAAATGGTCATGAAGGGACAGCTGGGTCCCAAAGCTAGAAGGGGTGGAAAAACCTAAAAACAAAACACCATGTGAACTGTTGTGAATGAGTGAGTGAGTGATTGTTGGGTTTATTGGAGCAAGATCCAATCTTGGCTAAGCTGCGCCAAACAATCGTTATAATATTAAAAGTATAAAACCATTAAAAAACCCGTAATAAATCCTGTTAAGGTACCCGACTACGTTGGGAACCGTGATTTTCAAAAGCGATAAATGGAAAATATTTACGATATTTATGTCACTTAGATTAAAAAATGTATATAAAATTGTTTTAAGAATAGTATTAAAAAAAAGTTATTTAAGACAAATTTTTACAAAAAGAAATAGAATGTTTTTCAAAATATTCCCTTTGTGAAAAGCTTCTATTATATAATATTTTGCCTGTATATAGCTTAAAACATTTAAGAAGCTCAACTAAATTTTTTTAAAAATATAACTTACAATGGGTTTATCCATGTTTTACAAAACAGAGGGGGGAAATTTTGAAAAAAAGCCGATAAAAATTTTAAATGGTTGTAACCTGAAAAAATGTGAATTTTTTCCAAAAATCATAGGGGTCTGTGCAAAAGGTCATCTATATAAGCAAAATATATTAAATAGAAGCACCGGAAAACATTTTGAAAAAGATTATTCTAAGTTAATTTTAGCGAAAAATTATATTTTAAAAAATTTTTTTTTCAAAAAAAAAAATTTATACATTTTTCTAATCTAAGGACACCAAAATCATGAAAATTTTCCATCTATGGCCTTTTTAAAACAGGGTTTCCCAATGTAAATGGATACATTAAATAGGAAAAAGGGAAAATCTCAAAATATATATAAAAGCAAATCTGGACAAAAAATAAACAAAAAGACCGGGTGGGAAACCCCCCAAATTAAAAGTTAAGTAAAAGTCATTTTCTGTTTTAGTTGGTGTTAATAGTAAATTCCTCTCCCAAAATTGTTTCCCCTCTTTTTTTAACGAGGGAAAACGGTGAAGTTCCTCTTCCTCAAATCTTTCATGTCCTCGTCCCTGTTCCGAAAGGGGCTTTTTTTGGTTTGTGAGGTGTCAATTGTTGTCTATTTTGGAGGTAAAACTTTTTTAAGCCTTTTTTTTGGGCCAAAGTTTGTTTTTAAAACCTGACATGTAGAAGGTATGGTATTGGATATATATAGAGGTTTCAGTTTCAACAGCAGGACATGTTTCAGCTTTTAAAATGAAACATTGATACATCTGTTTGTTTTAATAGCTTGGGTTTTTTTTCTATTAACCCATTTCGGGTCTAGAGTACAATCTGTGGAATATTTTCCCCCCAA
>BMAV01000328.1:0-33684 GCA_019973955.1 Trichonephila inaurata madagascariensis
AGAAAAAAAAAAAAAATATATGACAAACAATTTTTTCAAAAAACACAATCAGATGACGAAGATGGGCAATTTTGAGACCTTGTTCAATTTAACAGAGCAGCTTTCAATATTTTACATGAGTTTTGAGCAAAATCAGGACTCTAATCAATGTTGTTCATACATCATTGGCCACAAAGCTCATGACTGAACACCTAATTATCGCGGGTTTTCCGGAATTTGGAATTAAATTTATTCTTATTATTTTTACCCCTTTAAATTGATAAGGTTTTAAAATTTATAGATGAAATATTTTGTTTTAATACAAGAACATTATATAAATATATAGGATACTTTTCCATTTTGCCAGCGCAAAGGATAAAGATGCCAAAATGATAGAGCCCCAACACCAAATGGAATATTCCTGCTAGTAACTTTTTACCAACAAATTTTTAAAACAAGTTGAGGACTTTTCTTAGAAGTAATATCTTTTTGCTAAATAAGTCAAAAATGAATGAAAAACCAATGAAAATTTGATTTTCATTTAAAAGGTATATACCCCGGTAAATTAAGTTGCTTGGGAGAGATTTGTGCTGTCAAAATGAAAAAGTATCTAACATAGCTACATAAAAACATTAGAAAACCTATTGAAAATTAATTTTCTTTATTGTTGACTTTTATACTTGCATATATTACTGAAGATTCAATTAAGTTAAATCTTTTCCTCCATTTTTATTGAATGATTTACTGAAAAATATAATTTATAACAGAGTAAATATTTTTTAAAGTATTACATACCCATGATTGATTCCACAAGCGTTTATAAAATATTTAAAAAAGGTAGCAACACAATAAAAAGCATCTATTATATCATGTCGAGTGCAATTTGACTGGAATGATAACAGCTTTCTGTAGACATCACAGACATCTTCCACAGTTTCCGAAAGAATTAATGTAGCAGCAAATATAGCCCAGACTTTTGCTTCCTAGAAAAATAAAAGGAAAAAGCTGGATAAGGTGTTTATTGCAATAACAAAATTGTAGGTAAAATAATATTTATATAACAAATAAAAATTCTTCCTTTTTTAAAGAGTATTAAAGTTACTTCCACAATATCAAATAAAACAAAATAATTTTTTTAAAAAATAAATATTCAGGCGCATTTTTTTTAGGTTTTAAGTATTCGAGTAGATTGACTGAAACAAAAAATATTTTATGAGGAACTTTTTTTTTTAATTTGTTCCAGAACAAATCAAGACATCGTGTTTTTACTTAATTTTTTTTATTTGCCCACTTAAACAGAAAAGTAAATTATATGTAGTCTTATATTCTCAAAAAGTTCCGCACCTCCAAACTTTTTACAAAATATAGCCAACAATTTGTGCTTGAATAAGCGAAAACTTGAAAAAAATAATTTTTTCCATTCAATGCCATTGTTTTGTATTAATATTACCAGATTTGTAATGTCACTTAAAACATCTTAGCATTAACAAACAAATGCATAATCAACATGTCCACTTAAATCTTTACAGCTATAACTACATTGAAAACCAAACCTTGATACATATATATTTCAAATAAACAAATAAATAACACTGTATTTATATGAATCTAAGTCCAACTTTTTTTTTTAATTCGCGGGGAAAATTTTAGGCTTAGAATTGGGAAAAGTTCGGAGATACTAAAGTTAGAAATTAGGGTTTCATGTATTTTTTAAGTTTTAAATTGGAAAAAAATTATTATTATTTACTTTTTTTTTTTTAAATTTTTTAAAATTTTGATATAAATAAATTTTTTAATGAATTTTTTTTTTACAAAAACATGTTTAGAATTCATGGTGCAGCTTAGAATCAATAGCAGAAAAGATTCGAATAAATACGGTATTTGTTTTCTGTTAGATACTACAAATCATGTTAAAAATACTTTGTTTCCTAATTCTATATCTGATTGATTAAAAAAAAAATACATGAATAAACAAAAAAGTCAACAAAACTGATAAATAATTATAACAAATCATAACATGAATTACAAAACATTAAACAAAATACAATAATAAAAAGCCACCTTTGTTAAAAATTCAGGAAATCTTTCAGCAATAACAAGTTCTGCTTGAACTGCTTTTGGTATTTCCATTAAAAGTGTATACATATCAGGTGACGGTTTTTTATTGAATTCTTCAAACATAAACCTACAAGAAATAAAATTTTATAAAAAGAAAAATGAAATTTTATTTGTTAAACTGTATAAGTATTGTATTATATATAACCTGAAGTATAATCATTTAATAAGGAAAATAGATAAACTATCATAGCAAAAGAAAACAATTATCGAAAATTTAAGATTTATACTCACATAAAACTATTAATAACTGAATTAATAAACTGATAGTAAGTAAGAGTAGCAACTCAAATATTTTTATGAAAGACAAAGAAAAAGAAAAAAAAAGGAAAGAGAATGAAGTGATTAAGTATAAATTCAAAGGAAGAAAAATGAAACAATTCTTTTACCCTTAAGGTACAATAGAAACACTATAAACTAACATTCAAAAAACTGATCCACACACAAAAATAGATCTATTAAATTGGTTTACATACATATTCTTCAAGTAAAAAAATATAGTGCATTCACATGAATTTGGTTATACCACTCATGTAATCATGCAAAAGTGGTGCAATTTCTATTAACCCATAGGCTTGTTTTCTCCCTTGTTAAATTATTGTATTGCTATTTATGAAAAAAATTTTTTTTTTTAAAAATTTTTTAATTTAAAAAAATTTAAAATTTTTGTTAGAAAATTGAAAAATTTTTTTTTTTAGCAAAATTTAAAAAAAAATAAAAAAAACCAAAATAAAATTAAACATCGGGTCCCGTTTGTTTTCCATATATGTTACCTTGTACTCATTACAAATGAAAGAACAACGGGGAAAGTTTTAAAATTACTTTTTATTGGTTTTTAAAAACAATAACCTTTTTTGATTAAATTTTTCAAAAAACAAGAAATGTCTTTAAAAAAATATATATATTTTTTATAGTTCTGCCCGATTTTAATAATAGTTTATTGAATCCAATGAACCACATAACATGTGAAATATTTTTTTTAAACAACTTGCATTAATATTGTTCTTTTGTAAAAATAAATATAATATTTTCTCAAAAAGAATTTATGTGGGGTTTTTGGGTCAGTTTAATTTTTTTTTTTTTTGAAAAAAAATTTTTAAAATTATCTAATTGACTACTTTACCAAATAAAAATATTCCCTAAAATATAGCTTAGCACAAATAAAATGATTTACTTACTTTGGTTAATGGATTGATAAGTGCATTTTGGTGGTTTTTCTCATAACGGGTAAGTAATGTAAAAAAAATCTTATAATATTCCACACTTATTGTAATATTATTTTATGCTGTCTTATAATTATGTTTTAAAATAATAACTACTAAATTCTTTGAAACTGAAATTATTTTAAAGTTCAAATGAGAATCTTTTAAAACTTCACAAGAAAATATTTATGATTTTAACATATCCATATACTTCTTAACTCTTAAACATTCTTTTAAACCTCTAGCTTTAACTTTCAAAAACTTAAGACTCTAAATTATTAAATAGTTAGAATCAAAGTTGCACTAAAAGCTACAGGAAAGCTATCGGCAACAAAATGCTACAATTTTGAATTATGTTCAAGTGATGATATTTGAGCAGATGTATTTTTTTTCTCCTATTTTTCACATTATAATAAGGAAAAATTTTCAAACTACAAAGCCTACCAAAATATGGTACTAACTGGACAGCAACCTTTTCACGTGGCAGAAATAAAGGTGTTATAGTCAAAAAGAAAAGGAGAGAGAGTTGCTTACTCAGCAAGATGAATGAGATGTTGTTAATTTTGCAAAACTGGCTGGAATATGTCTACAGTGATTTTTAATTTCATCAATCTATGTAGCCTTTTGTATGAATAGTTTATGTTGTATCGTCAAAACAATAAAATTGGAACTAAAACTGAAGTTTTCCTTTATCCCTGATCAAACCCATTTCTGACAATGGTAGCAGCAGCAGTGGAGATTAGACATTAATAGAAATTTATTCAATACATTGCAAAACAACATCCAAGAAATAGTGAAAAAGAGATGACTGGAGGTGAAAGAAACCTTTTTCCCTCACAACTGAAGGTGCCTTTTGTCTTGATGGAGGTCGTGAATAGATATCCCTGATGATCATAATAAAAGGGCAAATTCTCGTACCCAATATCCTGCTCGGGGTACTTGTTACCCCTGATGTTTTTGGATCCCAGAAAAGCTCCCTTGTGCCCCATCTGCGATAGGGACCCCAAATTGATACATCGGTTTATAAAACCCCAGTTCCCTAAAGTTTCCCGGGGGGGGACCAGTAGGGGATGTATTGTGCAATTTGTTTCATCTTCTTATTCAGCATGTGTCTCAAGTTTGTGTTTATGAAGAAATATCAGTGCATATTACAGTTTGTATTTGCAAAGGAACTTTAATGTAAAAGTGGTATTTACTGAGCTTTTATCAACCTGTCAGCCACATTCTCTCAGCATCACTGAACTGTAAGTAGTTTGTTGTTTTTAAGAACTAAAAAATTCAAGATACTTGGCATCATCTATTGTAAATTTGTATTTTGAACTGTGTGTTTAAAAATGCAATAATACTTGAGAGTGACTCTAAATGCATTGACAATATTATAAGATAGAATAGAATAAGAATACAATATATATTCTATTATTATTCCACTTCCAATTTTAAAATGATCATATTTAATTACTGATACCACATTTCCATTTTATTGTTACATCTTTAATTGATATTTTTAATTTGCTCCCTTTAAGTTGCTTATTTAGGACATTTTTAAATAATATAATGATTAAAAGTCAGGCAGCTGTCTAGATTTGGTGACCTTGACTGGTGCTAATTTCATTGGATTTCAGATAGTAGTGTATTTTTTTAATATCTGTAGAAAGGGAATCAATCCATCTAAATAGGATAAGGATGGATGAATGTATATTGAATAATAAAGCATGTAATAAAAATTATTTTATACAAGCTTTCCTGTCAAAATGTTTTGAATGTATTATGAAAAAGAAATCTTCCATCACATTTTTGGTTGAGCAGGGCAGTTTTGATTCAGAAAAATGCAAAAGTTTTTTTTCTTTTAGTAATTTTAAATTATTGGAATAAATAAATAGGCATACTTAAATTTTTGGTGACTCAGTGTAGTCTGATTCCATTTCCTGTTTCTATGATTAATGATTTTATCTATATTCTGTATGAGATTTTAAAAAAATGCTAATCCAAAATTCTTCAGTGATTGTGCAATTGCTTTTTCATTTTTTGGTTTGGAAAGGGGAAGGAAATGTACTGGTTGTTTGCTTGCCAATAAATGGTCCTTATAAATTAGTTATAAATGAATTACACCAGATTTATATTTTGAAATGTATCTAGATTTGAGTATTTATATGGACAAGTTCTTTGTAAGCAACAACACTAGGCCGAAATCGAATGACTTCCAATCCTACTTCTAGTGTAATGTTAATCCATGTGAAAACATCGAAATTCAACTAAGTTTTTCAAACTTCTAATGCAAGTTTTTGAAACTTTTTTTTAACTATTGACAGAAGATGATGTTCATTCAGATTTTATATTATTTATTTCAGTATCTTTTCAAAAATACCTTGTTAATTTTTTTAGCTCAAAGCAATGATTTTGCTGTAACTGGAAGAAGAAAAGTGTACTAATGCTTGCAACATCCCCATAGTAAGCTTTATGGTAGGACTTATCCATATTTATGACATATATTGAAATATTATTTTTACATGTAATTACATTACAAAAGAATAAATTAAAAATAACTTCGACAAAATAGAAAAACAAATGTCCATGTTTTTTCCACACAAAATGCAAATATATTATTTTACCTTAGAATGGAATATAATTTAATATCCTTTAAATTTACTAAACATATTAAGAAAAGCTTATTAAAAAACAGATATATATTACAGAGCTATACATATATCATATAACAAAAAAAAAGAGTACTTACTTAAACAGAACTTTAAAGCAATCTTCCAATTCTTTTAGACCATTACTTACACATATCTCTTTCATTACTTTCTTGTTTTGAAATAAGTGCAATCCATAATACCTCTTTTTCCATTCCATAAACTATTTAAAAAATAAATAGTATTTTAAAAAAAATTGTAAAGAAATGTCTATTATTTTAAACATAATGTAGCAGATTTTTTTTAAAAAAATTAAACAATTATTTTAATTGAATTATTTGAAATTACTTAAAGAAGAGAATTTTTAAAAAGTTGGGATTTTTTTTTATATCTATTTTATTAATTTAAAAATTTGAAATTAATTTTAATGATTAATTTAGATGTATATCTAGAAAGGTATGAGAAGAATTAATTTTTACATTTGATGAAATAGAATTCAAAGTAAATATTCCAGTAATAAAAATCTAACAATAAGTTAATAAAAAATATTTTATTTGTTAAGCATGAAAAAAATATTTTTCATTATTCATACGCAAATAACATAAATATATAGAAAAATATAATGATGTTTCTTTTAGTCAAATAAGTAATGAGAGCTATTATTCAAGAACAATTTCAATATTACAAAAATTAATAAATTTAAGCAAATAAGAGCACTAAATCTTGTAAAAAGTAAAATAACACCAAAATTCATTTTAACATAAAAAATTCACATACAGTAATAATTTTACAATGCTCAGTGCAAGGACTACCTTAAATTCTCAACTAAGTATATATATGCTTTATTTCTTAATTAATATTAATCATTAATTACAGAATGTTCCAAGCATTTTTCATTGTCTCAACAGATTTTTTTTTTCAACGTTTCATGCTTGAGGGCCAAATTAATAAATTTACAATGATCCATGGGCTTCATCAATAAATTTACAGAGATCCACAAGCCACATGACTGTCAAAAAAATATTGTAGTTAGGAAATTTATATAAAAAAAAGGGAGGTTTGTTTTACAAGACTACAACTGATTCTAAGGGAAGAGATGGTGTTTACAGATTTGTGTACATATACCGGTTTCGAAAAAGTTAAATTGAAGACCAATTAAAATACTTAACAAACTTGTTAAAGATAAGAGTGCATCTTTTTTCTGAAAATTTCTGAGATTTTATACATTGCCAGGTTTTTTGTATTTAAAATTATTTAAACTACAAGGAAATTTTTGAAAAGTTCATCATTTTCAGAAAATTTCATCTCAAATGGATATCAAACACATCAGTGAAATGTTTTAAGGTACTTACATATTATCACAACAATTGGCAACCCCAATTTTGCATGTGTTGTATGCGCTGAATTGGCAATCAAGTGCTTTGTTTCATATAATGTCACCAATACATTGAAAAAATCTGTATGTCCTGTTTTAAATATCAAGAATAACAGAAACAATGGTGTCTTTTACAACAAAAAGCAGAATTTTTTTTTTTTTTTTATTGCCTAAATTTAAAAAAGTAGAAGTTTTTTATCCAAATCAATGGGACCGACAACGTCAGAACGCTTGTTGGGTAACCAAAACTGCATCCGATATATGAAACTGGGCACTATACAAATATTGAAAATCACCACGAAGCGGTTAAAGAAAAAAACAAAATAGGTGCAAAATGTCGCAAATTTTTTTTTTTTGGGGAAAAAAATCACTTATTTTTGTAATTTAACCTTTTTTTTACTGCAACGCTCGAAAAACTGGTTGATATTTGATGCCGGGTAATTAAGTTCAGATACAACGTTCTCGTACCTTCAAATACCTTGCCACTAAAATGCCTTCAGCGGGTCATTGGTTGAAGACCTCTATCTTAAGGGGAACATTACAATGTGTAAATGAGATTTTTTTTTATTCCTATCAATTTATGTTAGTTTTTAAACAAAATTGCACCCTTTTTATAATATCCCTTTCTATTTTATTATTACTTTTATGTATGTATAACATATATAATGTTTATGTTCCTGTAAGCCCCAGAAAAAACAAGGTTAAAAAAAGGGGGCTACTTTTTAAATTTAAAAAAAAATCATATTTTCATTTATAAATCTGTCTAATTCTTTTCTTAACTTAGTTTACTATTCAGATTATAGCAGAATTTTATAATAATTTCATCTCTTTTCTTCCAAATTTTTATCTTACCTTTGCATCATTTATTACTGCTCTCCATGTAGAACATACAGCACGGATTTTCAATAATTCTACGTTAGGAAGCTGACAAAATATTGCTTCCAAAATATGGCATGGCAGCCGTTCAAAATAATTAGGTTGCTCCTCTTCATCCTCATTCTCTTCACCAAAGAGGCCAAAATAATTATGAATTCTTTTGAAAAAAATGTCATTTCTTTTTTCATTAAGATCCTCACAGGGTTCAATTTTAGGGGATTTTTCTAAATGAAACTGATAACCTGAAGTCCCAGGAATGTCTTCAGAATTGTTTTCAGCAGTATCACTTACAGCCTTTTTTTTCTTTGAAGAATCATCTGGTACGACTTTAAAGTAGGATGTAATTTTTGTATTTGAATTTGAAGATTTATGAAATTTATCTAGCGTAGCTTCAATACGATGTTTATCTTTAGCTTTTTTTTGTTGCGTATTAGAACTTTCCCCTTTATTTGAAATTCCTCCTACTTCAGTATCAACCTCCAAAGATATTTCAGACTTATTGTTTCTTTCAGAAGACTCCCTTAACAAATCTGAAGCATTAACAAATGAATATGACAAACTTTGTTTGTTCTGTACTCTATCATTACTGGGATACATGTCCTGGCTACAATTTTCTGCAACTTCATTTGGAAAATCCAAGGGTAAAACTTCAAGAGATTCATCAGTGTCTTCGCTTCTTTGAGCATCAATGCGACGTTTCTTTCGAGGTTGCTTTGGTGTTGAAGACATCATTAAAGGTAAATGAAATCTACAAAAGAAAAAGAAATTCATTAAAAACAATTTTTTTTTGTACGTAGAGCCTGGGAAACCAAATTTTTGGGTTTTTAAAGGAAAGGGCCCCAATTTTTAAAAAAATGCAGTTATCGAGAACAGGATCAAATAAAGAATAAGTATGAGTATTTCCTCCGAAAATATTGCACTATAGTTGTATGTTTTCACTTGTTTACAAATACAACAGAAAATAAAATGCTCAAATATCATTAAACAAAGGAAAATTACATATTCAATGAAGGTAGAGAGCATTTACTACACAAAATGAAAATTAATGCATAGTTTACAGTAATTTACCTGATCAGATAAAACCCAAAAAAATATTTTTTATGAAGTCCCTTTTATTTAATATAAAAAAGTTTTTAAAAATAAAATAGGACAACTTTGAAAAAACGGGCCAAAAACTTGGGGTTTTTTTTCGATTTGAAAGGGGTGGGGACTGAATTATCCAGGCTACATTTTAAAGGCCAAATTTTGGACTCCCGGGATTCCTTATCTGAATAGACTTGGTATAATTTAAAATAATCTTAAATTTGTAAATGACATAACTTATCATATAATTCAGATAGAAAGATATAAAATAAAAAAAAATAAAAAATTTAGCATATAAAAGAAAAATTTTTTCCCCACCAAAATGGGGCATGAAAATTTGCCTTTTTCCCAAACCAAAAATCAAAGATTGGGATTTTCTTTTTCAAATAGAACCCATAAAAATCTTTTTGTTTTAATATCATGGCATGATTTGCATGATGAGAATTTTACAGTGGTAACACTAATACACAAGTACCAAACAGAATAAGTAATATCCTAGAAGCAAAACTCAGTAGCACAACAGCCCATGAGGGTCAAAGCCTACTGTGCCCATCTCAGTTTTTGTGATCTTAGGTACTGAGATGCAGGAGCCGATGTTCTGGTCAGGTGATCAGTCTGATGCAAAGAAATTTTAAATTAGCACAATAAATAACTCAAATTAAAATTGCAACAATTTTATTTAACTCAAGTTTTATTAATTTGTACAGTACAATTTACACTTTTTTTTAGATGGAAAATTAGTAAATGTAACCATTTTAAAAAGGTGTGACCATTAGGTATCCATCACTTCCTAAATGTGGCCCTTGAGCTAAAACAATTGCACACCTATCATTGGCCGTAAACTATTATCGAATTCAATATCCTTCTGCTCTTTAATTTATATATATATAAAATATTTTAGTCAGAATATAGATATGGCTAGATATTACTTTTATCACTAAACAATATATGGTAGATTAAACCATTGTCAATTTTTCCTATGCTAATGACTAATGAATCTTGTGAGATGACACAAAATTTTTTGCATATGACATTCATTAGATTATGCATACACTAATACTGCCACTACTTAATAATATGAAGATAAAAATGGGGTGGAAGTTATATGCAAAGAGTTTTGGAAAAAACAGTTCAGTGTTTACATTTTAATGCCACTGCAGCCAAATTTGCATCCCCCAAATCATGGCCATTTTCTACCAGAATCTGACCGGCTGTTTTTTTTATTCCCTAAAATAAAATATGTAGGAATCTTTTTTGTTTAGATATCATGGTGCAATTTGTTTGGCAGAAATTTTGCTGTGATGATGCTAATGTGAAAGTACCAACAGCGTTAGCCACCAAGAATATATGTTTGTGTGGTTTATATAAATAAAATTTTGTTAAATTTTGAAACTTATAACATTTTATAGAAAGGTTAATATAATGACAAACTCAGCAAAGCATTTTCCACATGTTTGCTGTCTTAAGTAAAGATTTTAAGATTAAGTCACTTGATCCAAGAATACAGTAAAAAGAATATTAAATTAAAAAGAAAGAGTTCTACAGATACAAATGGCAGCCTTACAACTGTCATAAAATTTTAATAATGTCATGATACTTAATCAATTTTTGAATCCTGAATTATAAATAAATTACTACAATACATAGTACTTTCATATTATCACAACCATATTGGTGACATTGAATTAAAACTGCAAGATTTCTAAAAACAGACAGGCTGAAGGGAATATGGAATGCATAGTTGAAAAGGTACTTAAGCATTATTGCAACAATGCCAGCTTTAAAAATAACTCACCAAGTTGACAACCCTGATTTTGCATGTGTTGTGCACGCTGAATTGTCAACCATGTGCTTCGTTTTATATAATGTCATCAATAAGTTGCAATAATACTTAAGTAACTTGAAAAATACTATGCAAAACATAATAAGTAATTATAAAAAATAATAAATAAATAAAAGAAAAAGAATAACTAAATTTTATTACTTAATTTAATATTGCATATTATCGAAACCTGTTGAAGACATTATATGGAACTAAGCACAAGGTTACCAATTCAGTGCATACAACACCTGCGAAATAGGGGTCGCCAACTTGGTGTTATTCTGAACATTGGCTTTGTTGCAATAATACTTACCATAAAATCCAGCATATAATGCACACCTATACTTTCATGCTGCAATTTTTAGTTTTCTGGTATATTCACAGGATATAACGCACCCTTTTTTTTACAAGGACACATGAAACGTATATGCACAATGCTTTTATATTTTGAAGTAATTTGTTCGAGGTATTATCATAAGTTTTAGAAAAAATAGTATACTTCTACAACTACAGCTCTTTAAATTCATAAGGAATATCATTCCTTTTAAATAAATGGCATTTTGTTATAAGCAGAAGTCTATATTTTTTTCTATGCTCATCGTTTTTATTTTTAAAGATCTCATTTTTATACCTGGCGTATAATGCGCACCCGTAAATTTCAATCTCATATTTTGTTTTAAAAGTGCATGTTATACGCCAGATTTTACGGTAAGTACCTTTAATTTTATTTATTTGTTTTCCTATTATTAATTTTATAATAATAGTATTATAATAATTACACTTTTTTATTAATTTTACTTTTAAATTTTATTATTTATGAATTCAGTATAAATCATAGATTCGTATTTTAGTATTCAAACATGTCATGCGAGTGAATGGTTAGGCTTAGGTAAGTAGCAAGCAGAAAAATATAAAACTAAGCACATGGTCATTAATTCTAAGCTTACGACAAGTGCAAAATTGAGGTTGCAAATTTAGTGGGTAATCTTGAAAATTGACTTGGTAGGGATAGTACACAAGTACTCATCAATGGGAAAAATGTATAATCACAATAATAATTTACAAATGGGTCAGTGAAAAACATCACTTAAATTTTGTATGGAATTTATTTCAAAGCAATACAAATTATAACATAAAAATGTATAACTATTGTAAAAAAATTTTGAAAATTAAATTCATTGGTAGAAACAGGCATTTAAAATGAGTTTTGGTGCAATTTTTTGGTAGTTAATCAATAGTGGCAAATAGTAAATGTTTCATTTCCTTTTGAAAAATAATAATGTACAGAGCTTTATGAAAAACAAATCAAATATATGACAATCCTATGTATATGTGTGAACTTTTGTATGTATATTAAAAAGAGCAAACAATTCTGATTTTCATAAAATTTAATACAGAAGAATAACATTTAATCTTTGAGAAAATTAAAAAGTAACTGAAATATTAAAAATGAGATCAAATCTTTATAGTGGTAGAAGAACAGCCATATAGAAGATTTACAATGAATAAAACAATTTAAAAATTTAGATCACACAGTAAAAAAAAATTTCATGTCATTTTTCAAATGTCTTGAATATCATAAAGCACTTAACATTTTGTAAGTAATTGGTTTTCCATACTTAAACCCCAATTTAATTTATGTAGCTGTAGAATACAATTAACATAAAAAATTTTTTGTTTCTTGAACCCAAAAGCAAAAATTTAAACTTTGCAAAAAAAATTGGGGTTTTCCCCTATAAATATAATCTACTTTTAGAATAAAAGATAAGAAATCACAAACTGACTACTTATGTAGTTAAAATAACCAATAATAAGAGTACAAAAATGAGGATCAATCTGATTAATACAATAAAAACCAAATAATATTTGCATTTTAATAAAATTAATTTGAACTTAAATGATATTCCAAGTCTCAAAATAATTTTAACAAACTTCAAGCTCATATCTGATTTTCACAAACTTAAAAAAATTGTAAAAATAATCAACCAATTTTAAAACATGAACGTAATTCACCTTTCAAAAAAATAGTCACTCCGAGGGCATTATTTAAATAACTTCTGTAAGAAATTTCAAAAAATAACGTTTTTAACCGATTAGTTTACATAACGAAAAATATGGTTCTGAAAGGAAAAAGATGTAATAACACTGTATGCGACTATGCACAGTATTGTAGCATTAAATTAGCAAGTCCGGGTTACTATAGTCGGCAACTGAATCAGTATAATTTTGGCGAATTTTCGGAATAAGGTTTATTTCAAAATTCGACAAATTTAGAATATATCTTATTTTCACTTCAGTTAGCAACTATGTAATGTATTGCTATTAATTCTGATAAGTTATATAAATCAGATCCTATAAAAGATAATTTCTATTTTCTCTCAGAAAAATAACTATTTTTTTTTCATTATTCCAGAAAAGAGCAATAAATCCCTTTGAGGGCTCCCATACAGATATTGATTTTCGCACACGCATGCGCAAAGTGAATAATGGTACAAAACCTTGTCATTCAATTTTTTTTATTCAGCGGAGACGGTTGATCCTAGTTAGTTGCATGTGAACTATAATTTGATACAACTCTTCTTTCTCATTATTTTACAACAGGTTCACTAATTTTTTTTTATAGTACATTGAACGCTTTCTAGATATCTATTTCAACCCCACACTATTTCTACCCAGCTGTGATTTACACTGTGTCGCAAATCACAGACAATATACAAAACTTCAACTTCGGTAAGAATACCTGAAGAGCCTCTCCGTTTTCCTAGTCTCCGATTGTCTGAGAAATCTAAGGTGCATTGGCCCCTTTACATGCTGGGACTTTAAAGGAAGCAGGTAAACTGACAAAAGAATCGCTGCCTATGATCTTCTTTATGACTAGAACAAACTGATCGAGGACAGGATTCCACTTGCTTAACCACTCTCGATTAGTACTTTGAGCAAATACATCTGTTTTCCCTTCTGTTTGCTTGAGGTAATTCAGCCTCTCCTGTTTCTTCATATCCCTTACTTCACTGTTCATCAATTAAGGGATGAATATCAGGGAATTTGGAACGGTGAGATGTTTGAATTACGTAAATTGCTCCATAAACACTTTTTTTTTTCTCGTTATTTTGACTAAGGAAAAAAATAAAGTTATTTTAAAACCTACATAATGTTCAAAGTAACGTAGTTCCTACAGCGTACTTAAAATGCATCAGTGAGAGAATGAGTAAATATTAATGTCGCACTGCTCAGCTACCCAAGGGCTTTTGTCGACGGACCACGTAATTTTGAACCATGGTCAAGTGCCGTGGACGACACCTGAGCTAGCACTCCCCTCTCCTAACTACTACACCACACCAACGGGAGGACGTTTCAGCTCTCGACAGATTTAACGTGCATCGCTACCTACACGGCGAGTCTTTAGTGGTACTGGGCTCAAACTCATGACATCCCTGCCATGATCCGAACTTAACCACTGGTCTACCGCAACCCTCTTAAAGTGCATCAGAGAAAAAGAGCAGAATAGTGGATGAATCATGATGATTTTTCTAGACAGCAACGGATGGTAGACAAAATCATTTGTTCTTGGATCACCATATCTGGCTCTTTATAAATAATTGACTACAATAAATATAAAACGCAATAAATTACTTGTAACGCAAGAATGCCTCATAAGTGAAATTGCAACACCAAGAAATAATGCACGTAACATCGTACAAATTTCAGAAGTGATAGTAGTGAGATGGATATGCAAATGATTAAATTTTCGCACGTATCTGATCACGTGGTACCCATATTCGGACTATAAAGGCCAGCTACTTTCCTTTCTCCTAAGTCCTCTACATAAATGACATGCCTACACACCCACAAATAATGCTAAATCTTGACACATGTATCACTCTGCCTGCTTTAAAAACCATAAAAATATCACTTCGCACTAAACAGACACCTCTCTCCTGGAAAAATTTTTAATGATTGGAAAATTAAAATAAATGTCGATAAAACTCTTGCGGTTCTATTTACCAGGAAGAGAAAACCATGCACTCCATCCACACTTTACTCCACACTACTCCAATGGTCTCAGAGTACTAAATACCTTGGCGTCATGTTGGACGATAAACTAACTTGGAAACAACATATCTTACACGCACGTAATAAACTCCGGTACGCGCTTAGATTAATTTATCCCTTAATAAACCGGAATTCTGAAATGACTATTTCAAATAAGGTACTTCTCTACACTGCCGTCTTGCGGCCCATTCTCAGTTACGCTTCCCCTGTGTGAGGTTATGCAGCAGATTCTAATATTAAAATTCTAGAAGTCGCCCAGAACTCTTTTATCAGAAATATTGTTAGACTTGGCAGATATGTAAGGAACTCATTAATCTACAAGGACTTAAAAATCCCTGCTTTCAAAAATTTCATTCAAAATATTGCCAAGAAATTTTATAACGACATTCCTCTTACGAACAACTTAAATCTATTAGACATCCAAAACTATGTTCTGGTAGACAAAATTAAAAGGCCAAGGAGAATCCTCCTTGACTCATTTCAATTCTAACATATTTGTTGCTCATTCACCGATGGTGAATGATCACAAACTTGCTAAATTTTATCTATTTTTTATCTTATTATTATTCTTAACTTTAATTTATCATAAATTTTCTTCTGCTGCACCCACCAGGATAGCCCCTCTTTTCACATTCTATTAAATTTCCTCAACTTCAGGGCAGCCAATAGAGAGCTTACTCACTCGCTACTGTCAACCAATCTCAGTGCCTTATCTCCACACCCAGATTCTACTTCAAAAATTCTTGGACTTTTTTCCCACCGAAACCATGAAGAACCGCCCAAGACTCTGGCGTCACCCCTCTTCCATCCCAGCCAGCCAATCGGATTCCCACCTTTCAACTTCTCCCAGGAAAGAACTTTTTTCACCCAGGTCTACCACTTTGAAGGCGCCATTAACTTTCAGATAGGGGAAGGAGGATAGCTTTGATCCTTATCCCCAAGACGTAAATCGAAACTTTCTCCTAAGTCCACCAATCAGGATGCTCCCTCTCAATCAAGGCCTCTCCACTTCCAGGGCCAAATGCATTTCTCTATGGGATGGAGGAACGCCTCGCGTTCCATTTCCCAAAGATGACGAGCGTTCTTCTTTCCCTTAAACAGAATCTGAGCTGGGTCCACCCAAATCATACGCAAAAGATTCTATAATGTACAGTTACATGCACATGTACTGGCAACAGGGCTACCGCTGTTTGTTCAACACTGGGTTAGACGTTTGACGTGGTGTCATCGCACCGGAACCATCAAATGGAGTCGGGTGTTGCTCACGGATGAATCTCGTTTCTGTATGGGGAGGAATGATGGCCGTCGACGAGTATGATGGCGACTCGGAGAACCCTAAGAACCAACCCATTTCCGCTGAGCCTACACCGGACATCCTGGTTTGGAGTGGCATAATGTTTGATCACAGGAGCCTCTCGTACACATTAATGGCCGTTCGACAGCTGAATGCTACATCACACAAGTTATGGAGCCTGTTGTTCTGCTCTTGTTGCAAGGCTCACCCAACATGGTTTTCCAGCAAGATAATTCCAGGCTACCTCTGTCACACGAAGAACCCTTAACCTGACTGGATATGACATCCTTCCCTCGCTGGTAAACTCTCCAGATCTGAAGCCCATTGAATACCTGTGGAATTTTATTGGACGTGACATGAACCGAAGAATACTAGCGCAAACGTGGATGATCTGTGCACAGCAGTGTATGGCGTGAAGTGAGAATCTATTTAAGGTTTATTACACGCCATATAAATAGTAAAAATGAATGATAAAAAAGGTTAAACATATTTTTAATTTACAGCATTATAAAACATTATACGAATTACTAATTACTTATGTTGAACATGGAAATTGAATAAAGGGAAAAGCACGTCTTTCCTCGTGCGAGTCAGAGAGAGAAGTTAGAGCAAGTGTCCGTTCATATCAGTTCACTTCTGCTCGCCGGTTGGTTCCAGTTAAGAGGAATTAGGTGGGTGCCGAGGCACGCCATACAGTGGATGCAGCTTGGCAACCATCAATAGATTAATTGATATAATGCTTCCCGGATTGAGGCCTATATAACTAAGGTAGATACATTAGGTACTGAATAAATTCGGTTTATAATGAATTTTTTTGTCTGTTAATCGCTTGCATATCCACCTAACCACTATAACTCCTGAAATTTGCATGATGCTACTTGCATAATTTCTTGGTATTGCAATTTCACTTTTCAGAAGTGTACATAATCATGATATACTTTGGTGAAAATAATTCCAAAAATTTGCATTTATATGTTGAAACTAGAAATCAATTGAAATATTGTTCTTTTGATGTTTATATAGCTTGACTACTGATCAATTTCAATACATTTTTTCTTTCTTTTATTGATGAGTATTTCAATATATTTGTTGCATACATATACATGAGAAACTTGGTATGTTTAGAAAATAAAAGAAAATTAGGTTAATTTTGAAAAACATTAAATAAAAGTGAAAATAAACGTCTAATTCTATTTATATTTTAAGTATAACTAAATTAAGCAGATTATAACATTGCATATTAATGCAGCAACAATGGCATGGCTCTTACAACGTTCAATTTTATTCTTGTAAAAAAAAAAATTCAAGAGCGTGATAATACTGATAAAAGGGGGAAGACCGCATATCAAAAAGAAAATATTATTTTAAAAAATTGATTAATTTTCTGTTAGGGGAGTAAAAAAATACATTTTGGCTTAATGAAAAATAGAATATGTATTTATTTTGCTCTGCAACAATTTTCTAATAAATAGAATGAATCAATATACTCCACAATTTATATAAGATAATTAACTTATATAAATACTAAACTAAAAATATGTTTACTAATTATTAGTGCCTCCTTGAACCTGTCTTGTATAGAAAAGTTTTTCGAAGAAAGGACTAATAATGGAAATAGAAATGCTGAGTTCTTTTTCTATGTTTATATTCAAAGCAACCATCATAGAAAATTCGGTTTCAGAAAGGAAGGACATTGAAAATGGTAATATTATACGAAATGCTTCTTTTTCTGAGTAGAAAATATATCATTCCCACCTACCTGAAATTCAAAGGTGAATTATTACTGAATTGGCTTTTAATTTCGCCATTTGAGAGAACTTCGGGAGTACTTTGAAACAGATCTCTAAGCCATAATTTGCTACCAAGGCTCCTAGAATCATGAGCCCCTTGATGCGGTGGTTGTGGAGGTGTAAGTTACGCCACTGCCTGGGCGCCTACACAAATGCAGACCCACCTATGATCCTTAAAAGTAGACAAAATAGAATACGTTGTGAAAAACTCGTACAAACAATAACCCGAAATAAAAAAAAATATGCATGACTTACAATCACACAAACCAGCTCGACCGACTGCCGCCTTTCGACTGAAAGAGAAATGATGATGTATGGTGATAGGCCTAGGCCTATACACGGATGATGGTCATCACTTGTAACCAGTTGACCAGTTGACGAAATTCCAACTTTTTCGGAAAATACAACCGGAAATAACATTTGACTGTTGAAATTATTCGAATCGTGATCTCATTAAGGTTGAGTCAAGAACTAGACGAGGCCCCCATTATGGCCTAGACCCTGGGTCCAGGCCCATGCCTTAAGACGTCCCTGATCCTAGGGCAGTGATGGCGAACCTATGACCCGTGGGTCAGACACTGACCTACGCAAGCTTCTTAACTGACCCACAATTGCTAGGAAATAACTTGTTGGTTTACGCGGGTTTATTTAGTTTTTCTTATTTGAGTGGATTATTTATATTCTATTTGAATTTTTTCAAGCACATTGACACGAAAGCAATTTAAAAGCTGTCTATGACCTTCAGTTTAATCATTACAGTTCCGAAGTTACGCAAATGACAACAAAGGTATATGAAAGTATGCAGTGTCTGAAATAAAGCAAAAGTGTTCACAAAATATCAAGTAAAATATATAATTTTACTCACATTTTGTTAGATGAAAAAAAAGAAAAAGAAAGAAAAAGAAAACGAAAACCAAAGCAAATAACCATATTTAAAGCACTTTCTTCGGATAAAATGCACTTTTGTAGGGTTATGTTCAGTTTGTAGAAAGCGCCCTTTTTTACCCGTTAAACCAGTTGAATTTTAAAGCTATGTTTAAAGTTTTAAAAATACTCATTTAAAATTTTTTAAACATAACTGTGGTGCAAATGGCATTAGTGACCCAAGCGCTAGAACTAAAAAAATATGAACGAAATTTGACCCACGTCTCAAAAAGGTTCGCCATCCCTGTCCTAGGGTGTCGGCTGCCCACGTGCAAACCCGTTGGTGTGGTGTGGTAGTTAGGAGAGGGTGGTGCCAGCTCAGGTGTCGTCCACGTTACTTGACCATGGTTCAAAATTACGTGGTCCGTCACCAAAAGCCCTCGTGTATCTGAACAGTGCGACGTTAATATTCACTCAAACTCAAACTCAAGCCCACGTGCAAAGATCTAATGTGTGACCCCTCTACAGGATTTCTCATATTTTGACTAATACTCAATGATGATTTTATAAACCCATCAATCCCAGCAAAAAGTAAAGCATTAATAAAAATGCAAATAGACACAAAAATCACTTCTTTCCTCCAATTTGTTCTTCTAAATTGCAAGGCTGCTATTAAAATAGATACTTTTAACTGCCCCCAATTCTAAAGTTTTCCATTGACATGGTATGGGAATTTGGAGAGAGGTTGTCAACTCGTGTCGTCTTCTTCACATGACAAGTCCTTCGCCAATATCCCTTATGTTGCTTTGTTGTGAGACGTTAACAAACACTCACTCACTCAGAGAACTACTGGAATTAAATAAATTAGGTTTAAAAGTCATAATTCTTTTTGTAAACTTTACGATTAATCTCTCAGTTCTTAATACTTTTTCAATTTAAGTTTCTTTTTTTTCTTTTTAGATAACAATTTAAAAATAGAGATTTCCATACACATAAATCCAAAATTTGAGAATATTAGATCACACATAAGTTTTCAAAAGAAACGAGTATTACATTTCAGCGTAAGCACAAAACCTTTTTAAAAAATTAATAAATATTTGTTAAATAATTGCGATTTGTTGTAATAAAAAATAAACACGATTCACAATTTAACTTATCAAAGATGCTGTGATAAAAAATAAACACGATTCACAATTTAACTTATCAAAGATGCTGTGATTAGAAATAAACACGATTCACAATTTTACTTATCAAAGATGAATAGCATTTTACGTTAACATTTCAATTCTTTTTTTTTTTCTTTTCGCAAATGCTTTTTTTTTTTCTTTTATTTCCTTTGAAAGATATGCTTTCTAAAATAATAGAGTTTTCAAAAACTAGAGATTTTCATCCATTGTTTTAAGAATTTTCATGTTACTTCTAAATTTTTTTTTGACGAAAACTTTTGGAAACCTCTAAGGTAAGAATTTCTATTTTATACACACACAAGAGATTTTTTTGTCTTAAAGAATATGAAACAGGAAATGAATTCTAATATTTTTTACAGCTGACTTTTTTTTTCTTGGTAAGTTTCCATGATTGACCTTTGTATTGCCTAAAAGAGACAAAGAAAAAAACCAATAAAAATAATTTATTTTTTACTAAAACATTTGTTTTTGGAACCAACCAGCATTTAAAACAAAAACTTATTTTTCTACAAACACAAATAATATATATATATATATATATATAATTCTATTTTTCTTTAGCTGGTCTTTTATCAGAATAAAAAAGCTCTTTTTCTTTAATTTTATGTATATTTACGTGGATCTTTTTTTTTTCTTTTTAATTGACGGGCTTCGTTTTTGCTTTTCAATCACTTCACCATCTTCCTATAAATATATATCTTATTCAAATTTTTAATCGTTAATAAAATACTTTCTATTTATCTATTCAATACATTTTTTTAAAACTTGTAGTGTATGATACAGTTTTTTCAAATATTAATTCATTAGTTAAATTTAATTAATTAATAAACAGTCACAAACAAAAATAATAGTCCAACACCATATATAAAAAGGAAAATCGCTCGTTATGTCCCTGTATCTTAATGGACAGCGCGTAGGACTTCTAATCCAAAGGTCGTGGGCTCTAATCCTATTTAATTTCTGAGAATGTGTGTGTGATTTATGAATGAATAAATAGTAACTCACTAAAGTAATAGTTCAACACCATATAAAGAAAGGAAAATGGAAAATCACTTTCCATTTTGGTTTGGTTTTTGCCCGTTGGTTTCATTTTTAGCTACTTGGGTCAAAACTTAAAAAGATTTTTTTTCCCTCACATTTTAAAGCATTCAGTTGAACTGAAATTTTATATACACAATTGTTTTGGATGACAATACGATACTTTAATGATAATTAATAAAAATTAATTACCACTTAATGTTGGGATTCTGTCATATGTTTATACATATTTATATTAATTGTAACTATTTAATAAAAAGTAACTTAAATAAAAATTTTCTTTGTCAACCGAAGTAGGAATTGACTTTAAAAAAAAAAATTATATTACTGGTTATAGAGAATTTTCTTAAACGATTAAGGTTCCTCCGAAATCTTAATTGTTATTAGAACCACCTAAAGAAGAATGCAAAATATTCACTGCAGTTGCTTATTATTTATTGAATGAGCTGTGTTGTGTCATAAAATAAGACATGTGCCCATTATCTAGAAATGATCCCTTTTCAGAACTACATTTATTAACAAGGCTGCTGAGACGATTCATTTGTTTCAAGAATTGATAATTTTGATTCTCTTAAATGTTTTAGAATTTTATCAGCCACAGTTCTTAATTCTTTATGCAATTTAGAGTTTTCATCTATTCTAAATATTAATTCATTAATTAAATTTAATTAAGGAATAAATAGTAACAAACAAAAATAGCCAACACCATATACAAAAAGGAAAATCGCTTGTAGTGTCCTTGCAGAGTGGTGGATAACGCGTTAGGCTTTTAATCCAAAGGTCGTGGGTTCGAATCCTACCTGGGATGGCTTAATTTCTGAGAAAGTGATTAATGAATGAATAAATAGTAACAAACAAGAATAATAGTCTTACACTATATATAGAAAGGAAAATCGCTTTCTATTTTGCGACTTAATAGTGTGATTCTGTAATATGTATATACATATTTATATTAATTGTTATTATTTAATAAAAAAAGTAATTAAAATAAACATTTTCTCTTTGTTGACCAAAGTAGGAATTGACATTTTTTTTTATTGTATTACTTGTTTATGTGTATGTTAGAATTTAATTTTTTTAAAAAAATTAATACTTTATATATATTTCTTACACATACTTTAATATATGTAATGCAGTAGCTGAGTTGTTTTAAAAAAATTCTTACATACAGATGAATAATTATTGTTAAAATTACAGAGGAAAATGTTTTTCAATATTCTTCTACGGTTCAAGCTTTGTAATGGCTTTCCTTAATATTCTTTCGAAATTTTATTTAAGGGGACAGGGTACGATTTACGCAAAAAATTTTAATTTAAGGATTTTCAAAAAATTTTTGGTTGCCTTTTATGAGTGTATACTATGTAAAACAGATTTTGTGTTCAAAATTTCTTAAAAAGCTAGCCATTTGATTTTTTTAAGGAAAAAACTTAAAATTTGTGAAGTGATTTTAAAATGCTACTCCTCCTACAAATATTTACGCACACGCAAGAAATTTGATATACAGGTACGTCAAACTATGCATAACAAAAGTTGGTATGGGTTTTGTGATAACATGATTGGCATTGGTACAATACTTCTTTTTATGAATGCTTATTGAAAATTCTTTAAAAAATGTATAAATTCTGAGTTCAATTATTTTTTAAAAAATAAGTTTTGCTTTGATTCAAAAAGGCATACCAACTTTTGTTACAGGTACTGTTAGCAATAGGTAAAAAAAAATTCAAAGTATTAGGGACAATAGAAAAAAAGCCTTAGCATTTTAAATGAAGACAAACTAGTTATTTTATCCTTCTGAAATAAGTCAGTTTAAAGTTTTTATTTGTCATAGAGATATAAATAAAAAGGAATGTAAAAGCTATCATAATTCTGCGTGTTTTAAGTTTAGAGCTTTCAGATTTTATGAGGTTATAGAAAAGTACATAAAAAAATAATTTAAGCTAAAAAAATAAATTTGATTTTTTGACAGATTTTTGTCAATTGATTCGTACTGTGTCCCCTTAAAAATCAGTCATAATTCTAAAAACCGTTATGAGAAATATATCTTTTATAGGATATGGAAGAGGAAATATAATGTTTTTCGAAATTCGGTACAGAATCTTGAAGGAAAACTCGATGTAATTATGCTTAGTTATGTGAACATATTTACACGGATAATACATTTTGAGGAAAATGGTAATATTATCTTATTGCAATTAATAATATCTGCTGTAGTCAAACTGTTCTGTCTAGTCAAACTGTCTTTAAATTTTTGATTTTACAAAAATTTCATTGTGTAACAGAGTCGTTGGATGTGCTCAAAGTCCTCACGATGGTATGAGGGGCCGATTTAAGTTCATTTCGGGCCCAGGGTATAGAAAGATCTAAAGGTTCCCTTGGCACTGGAGGTCAAAATTTACTTACAATCAGAAAATCTGGTTAAGTCCAGCTTATCCGGGCCCTTTTGAGAGCCTTCTCTCAGACCCCAAACCTAGCGCCCCCAAGCGCCCAATGGATAAACCAGCACTGATGTTAGGATAATAGAGAATCCACTCGGGTGTCGTATTTACGCTGTGACCGTGTTTCGAAATTCAGAGGTCTATTAAGTTTAAAATTTTAATTTAATATCTGGCAAATAATGAAAATTTCTATTTTAATAAGTTTTCTCAACAAGCAATAACTATACAAATAATTATAATTGATCGGAAACCTCTCTCAGTGTATAAGAGAAAAGTGACTCACATACTCTCTCATCACGAGATTTCAGGGAACAATACACCCTAAGACTTGAAATTTGATGGAAATGTTCCTTTGTTGGTACAAATTCACCAAGAATGGGTTTTGCGGAAATAGATTCCCAAAGACGGAAAGGAAGGAGATAAATAAATGTACTAATTTAAATTTCAAGCCGTGTCCCTTTTTTAAATCAAGAGGTGAAGGTTATAAGAATGTTTTTGAATTCAATACAAAGTTTGTTGCTAAGATTTTAGTATCTGAATAACATAAGAACAAAATATATTTGTACGACATTGGAAATACTCACAGAAGTGGGCAGATACGGTTAGTTGTATATAATTTGTTAACTAGAAACTAAAGAAACAACTTTAAATATATTTAAAGCAACGTAAAATAGTTAATGCCCTTCATAACAGAGTTAAGTTGAAAAAACTCAAAATGCACAAATCTAAGCTCCATGTGTTCTTCTTCCCTTGGGGGGACTTTAAAAGTACGACATTTTTTTTTTCTTATTATTCCTTATATAAAAGAGTCAAAAGGGGGATTGTTTCGGGAAAAAATCAATTTAAACTACGAAAAGTTTTTTAAAAATCACCCATGTGATTGAAAATTAGTATTTTCAAGTCGTCGAATTGTCGAAAAGTAAGGAATCACGAATTTTACTTTTCCTAAATAAACAGATCAATATTATTGTAAGTTGGGACCTTGAAATTCCGAACTTCGATCAAGTGATGATGACCTTTCAAGTGTTGAAGCATTCCTTCTTCAAACTACCACACCAACAGGAGAACTTTTAACCCGGGCAGGTTTCGCATGCATCCCTTCTACACAGCGGTCTACAATGCCACTTGGACTCGAACCCGTGATATGCCAGTCACGCTCTCGTGAGGAGTGGATCGAGACAGCGCTAATGCACTCAGATAGGTTTTTTTAATGCAATGCTAGCGCCATCTGTTACGCAATAAGAAAACTAAAAATAATTGAATGGCTTTACTATTTTTGTTTCCTGTATTCAATTCGAACGATTTTTGCTGAGTTCTTATTGCATTTTATTTACATTTTTGGATAATTTTTTCTTTTGGTTTTCTGTTATTTCATTTTTTTTTTTTTTTAGCTTTATTTTGTTAATTGTTTTATTATTTTTCTGGTATTTTAATTAAGTCAATTTGTTTTAATTTTCCTGTAATCAACTTTTTTCACACTTATTATTGTTTTCTTAAATGGAGGCTGAAATGAATGTGCATATGAGAGACTTAATCTGCTTTCATTTTGTGACCAAGTCATCACTCCTTTCTGTTTGAAAGGCATTTAAAAATGGAGGAACCTAACTAACAAAAATTAAAATCTTGGAATCCTCAGCTATAAATATTAAAAGAAGATTGAAAAACAACAGGATATTTCCCTACATGAAAAAAAAGTTACGTTGTGCGACATAGCCATCCTGTGATGACTATGTCGTTCCGGATCCGCGTAAGCTAGAGGTGTGGGATTATCAAAATGATGAGACATAATAGTTCTTAATACAACTTTTATTAAGAATATATATTACTAAATTCTAATTGACAACTTTAATTAAAAGTGAGAGTTAACGCAATTAAACCTTGTATTTAAGTCAGATTACGCAACTAAGATGCTATGTATTATAATAAATAAACCGATTCATCTAACTACCTATACCCTAAAATATTTACCTTTTGCAGATCTCCTTCCTACAGTGATTGAGAGATATCTATAATGTCACTTTATATACGACTATTCCAACTTCTTTACAATGGACTTCTATTCCTTCCAAAGCTATCGGACTGCTAACTCTCTTGATCTGAAGATTCCACACTAAACTATCTCTAAACTTGCCGCGCTATATCTTATCATCAAAGCTTCTATCCTTTTTAAAGGTATATCTCATTTACATGTTACATTCGTTTATCTTCTTGGTATTGGGTTTGGAAGGTTTTGCGGTAATCAGTGGCCGTCAAAGAACATAGGGTTATGTTAGCAGAAGGACATGAGGGCGATCTAACCCCCTCAAGAAGAAAACGTGATTTACTTAAGGGTTCTCAATGCCTTAATAAATTACGTGTCTAAATCTCTATTTCTAGATTTCTTCGCTTTCTGATGATTTTTATTTAAATTTTAATCTTGGAAATCCTCTATTTTTTAGCTTTTTATAATTTCTAATATTTATCTTGACTTTAATTTTCATTACTCATCTTAAAATTAAATTTAATATTCAATTTCAAAATTTAAACTCGTGACAATAAATTTTACTCAATAACTAGGCCAACATTAATAATTACTGTTTAATTTATGCCCACTCTCACTTTTAGTAATCACTTAAAATAGTATACATAAATTTTCACAAAAAATTTTTCTGGGTGCACCAGACCCAATCTTTGCATCTTTATCAACACTGCATATGGAGCTGGAATTTCCGCTCCCTTTCTTGATTGAAGATATAATTTTCATAATTTTCATAATTTTCAGGCCTGGGGTCAGTCTCCTGAAGTGGCTTTCTGAGTCTCTATTTCCATAATATCAATTAATTTCACAATTATTCATTATATATTATTTGTATATCACAATAAATTTTCATCTCGATCCCCCACATCTGGTTCCAAAAAACTCCCAATGAGCGCGCAAAACTCGATTTATTATTATTGTTAGTGCCCTGACTTTACGCCGCGCGTTTCCCTGAACCAGATGCCTCATGAGCTACTTAACAATACAACAACATATATATATATACATATTATACAATTACAAACATTTTTCAATAAACTATTATAACAAATAACCAAGGAATTTTCGCATCTCACGAGAGTCATACATCAGAAGCAAACAAATGTGCGATTACAAATGTTTTCTCCCGAAAAAATTTTAACAAGTCAAAAGTTTAGAAATTAAATAAACACTCATTGTAGTGTTTGACAGCTTATAACTTTAAAGGCACCGCCCGGACTTCCTTCTTTGCAATAATTCTTCCGACCACTTGTTGGAAGATCATAAAAAATGAAACAATACAACCTGATTTTTATATGTTTCTCCAACCATTACTTCCAACGATGAGGTGCTCCCTTTTCTTTCCTCAGTTTGCACTGGAATTTCTTGTTTTGCTTGTTGTAGGGCTTGTAATCTCCTTGTCGTCCCTTTCTTGCTTTCCCTGCTGTCTCCTTGGCTGGTCGGTGTTCTTTTTCTGTTCTCCGTCGTGGCCTTAGGTTGTAGTTCTTTTCATATGGAACTTCAGTTGATTCTCTTCTGCTCTTCTTTCTATCTCTATAAATAGTACTGGATGACAAAGTTCTTTTATTAATATTATTGGTTCCCTTTCTCTGCCACTTTCTTTGTGGTCCACTTGCCCCTGACATTGCTGATCTTTTAATACCCCTATTATTCCTTATCCTTTTGCTTTTACTTTCATTTCCCAAAATGAACTAGGAAGCAGTCTGACCAGTGATTTGTTTTTATGGGTCCTCTCTGTATTTTATATTGATTTGAGTTGGCTACCAATCCCTTTTGCCTCTAACTTACGTTTCACCGCAGTATTTCTTTCCCATATTGTGACTCATTTAATCTTTGATGTATTTTTTCCGAAGTACAGGTTCCTGACTTGATCTTATACTATTTGGGATACCTGTTGTTCTAATTCGACCTCGTCACATTTCCTATGACGATATATTCTTATTTGATCTACGTTAACTGTTAATCTTTTCCCTGATTTTCCATATTACAATATTATTATAATTTTTTAGCTTCTAATACCCTATAAGGTCCCTCAAATTTTTGTTTAATTTACTTTATACTTTGTTGGCTGCTGAACTTACTTACAGGGTGTTGTGTGTTTCTAATAAGACAATCATTTACCTTTATTTTTTATGTCTTTTTCTACGTCTATTATAATATTTTCCCACCTTTCCTGTTTAATTTTCATTACTTAGTCTAGCTTCCTTAAAGCTCTTTTCAATATTTTGAATTTTGAATTTTGAACTTTCCGATATCATAACTAGTTTTGAAATGGTGTAATCAATTTTCGACCTAAAAATAATTCAGCAGGTGAAGGATTTTCCCTTTGTTTCATTTCACCGCCATTACGCAGGAATAAAGCGTAAAGAAGCAAACTCCACGTAAGAATTGATCCCAAGTGTTGATCATTTAGCATAATTTGCAATCATTTGCACTATATCTCGATTAACTCTTTCAGTCCGATTTGCTTCTGGTCGATACAGCAGTCTTCACATATATGCCTAATCTTTCCTTAAGTGCTCAAAAATTTCCGGATATAATTGGGGACCATTATCACTTATTAATTTTATTGGGCTCCATAACGCGATATAAAGTTATCAAAAATATCCGCTATTATACGAGATGAGGCCTTTTAAGAGGTATAATTTCAGCCCATTTGCTGAAATGATCGGTTATTACTAAAATATAGCGGTTACGTCTTATTCTCGATATAGGATACGGGCCTAACAAATCTAACGTCACTATCTCATTCGGATAATTCGATATAATTGGGTTTAATCGACCAGCTGGTAACGCGTTTTTATAGTTATTAACTTGGCACATATGGCATGTAGAGACATATTGATCCAATGAATTTTCTCATGTACAGGGAAATAACAAACGTCCCGGGTACATGATACGTTTTTAAATCTGCCCTAAGTGTCCAGCAATTGGCTTGTCATGAAATTCTCTCATTATTTCATTCCTTAAAGATTTTGGAATGTATACACGCATTTCACCCATGACGTTGCGTGTTTCGCATAAATAACAATCCTTCAATTAAACGAAATCGTGGGACCAATTCTCACATATCGTTGCGTGTTAACCCGAGTTATCTTCGGGTTTCTAAATATCTATAGATATACAATTCTGGGTCATTTTCTGTTCTGTTATTGGTGTTCCCGCGAAGTAGTACCAAATCATGATTATGGCACAATTAATTTTATCTCCAATTATACTTTTCACGGGATTCCTTGAAAGAATGTCAGCCACTGCATTTTGAGTTCCGGTCTATGTTCCCATTCTATATTGAATTCTGCTAGCGAGGTGCCCATCTAATCATCCTACTCGACAAATTTTTGCCATGTGTTAGGCGTGTGCGGCGTGATCCGTTATTACCTTAATGGGTAATATTCCTAAATATGTTCTAAATTTGTTCAACGCCCATACTACTGCTAGACATTCTCTTTCAGTTTACTGTATAATTCCTCTGCGTTGTTCAGTGTACGTGAAGCCAAATATAACAGGTCTGTTTTGTTGATTAAGCACTGCTCCCTAAACCGGTGTGAACTGGCATCTGTAAATATCGAATGGCTCCTGAAAGTTTGGTAATTTTAAAACTGGCGCTTTTGTTACCGCCGCCTTGACCTCTTCAGATACCTTTTGTGCTTCATTGGACCAGACAAATTTTTTAATTTTCGTTTAAGATTATAAAGTGGCTCACAAATATCCGCATAATTTTTAATAAATTTCGCGTACCACTGGGACATACCTAAAACTTGGACACCTCTTTTGAGTTACGGGGTGGTTTCATCTCTAATATAAGATCCCACAACCTTTACAATGCTCATCCGTTTTAATTCCTTCTTTACTAATAATTAATCCTAAATATTTCAATTCATCGCACCCAAATTTACACTTTTCCTTATTTAATGTCAATCCTGCATCCTTTAACAACGAAAAAACTTCCCTTAAATGTTCAACATGGTGAGTGAATGATGGAGTGCGATTATCACATCGTCCATATAAACACTCACAAATTTCCTATCACCGGTTTTAGGATTATGTCAATTGCCTTTTTGAAAATTGGGGAGCTGCTCTGATAAACCGAATGGCATCCCGCTTGAAACATAAAGTGCCACTTTTACTACAAATGCGGTCTTAACAATATCACTGGGGTTTACTGCCATTTGAAAGTACCCACTTCTTAGATCAAGAGATGACATTATTGTTGTATATAGTATGTTCGTTAATAAATCATCTATTAACGGTAAAAATTTATCCGCGGATACTTTGTGATCAATTTAATTTTCTATAGTCTACTGCAAATCTATATATGCTTCCAGTTATCGGTAACCGTGTATTTTTCTTGCATAACACAACAGGTGACGCGTATGGGGATTGAATTGGAACAATCGTTTCCTCTTGTAACATTTTTGTATGTGAAAATCTATTATTGCTTGCCCAGATGCGGTCATACCTATATGGCCTTGAAGCTACTGGTGGGTTCTCCCGTGTCAATTTCATGGTATAAAACATGAGTATTAAGACCTGGTTTGTCCTGAAAAATAACCCTTTAAAACTACTAAACAGAATTTTTGTAGTTTTGTTTCTACTCCCCAATTTTGTCTTAGATAAATCTATCTCAACTTTTTCCTCTTTAATTGGTTCAACCACCTTATTTATTTGAGAATCTGGAATTTTCAACGATTTTGGTCAAAATCTAATACTATCTTTGACCCACTTATAAAATCAATACCGAGAATACACGGGTATTCTAAAATCCGTCAACACATGAAATGACCAAAGATTTCTTTCAGATTGTCTGATGCGAGATATTCAGATTCTACCGATCCCCATGTTTTGGCATTTCGCACCCTGTGCTGTTATTACCCTGGGCTCGCGATTTTTTTTATTTGCTTATAGAAAAATATTTTTCTATATACTTCTTCCGATATAAATGATTTATCTGCTCCAGTGTCCCATAAGCGCTTTCAAAAGTATGTTATTTAATAAAATAGGAACGTGGGGAAGTTCTACGGGTGATATACATATCAGGAGAGAAAGCCTAATTGTCTCTCTTGTCGACACCTCTTGAGCTTGATCTTTAACCTTCACAATGTTGAAATCGTCCCCTTTGCATCCTATCGCCTCGACTGAAATTTTCCTCGAACCCCTATTTCTACGGTCCCCTCTATTTAAAATTATCATTTCGCTCATTCCGAATGAGTAACCCTGTTGTTTAATCTCTGATCATTATTCTGAAACCTATTCCTCCTCGAAGCCTCTATTGCTGACGGCTATTCCTGCGTAAAATCATTTCTACTGTTATTTGAGGATTCTGCACGTCCTATTTCAGAATTCCTCCAGTTTCTACCATTAGCATCAAATTAGGCATCCTATGCGCATTTTGACCTCGTCTTTCTATATTATCGTTCTGAGAACCCTTTTTTAATTTGCAAAGAATATCTCTCTTCGAATTTGGCCAAGACTTCTAAAGTTGTATCGTGTTTTGTGGATTTCTGCTTCCACATAATCTCTTGGATCTGTGGTTCGAGTCGAACTAAAATATGATCCACTAACTCTGCTTGGGACATTCCTAATTCTAAACTTCTTTCTATTTTTAATAATTTGTAAACAAAATCGAAGATGGTTCCTGATTTCTTCCTGCTGGAAGGACGTAGGGGCCGTTTGCAATTCTTTCTTATTACTGACCGCGGGAAAAGCTTTCGCTAATTCAGCCTTGAGCTGCACTTGAAAATCCGTGGCTTTTAACATTTTTGCACTAACACCGATCAAATATCGGAGATACCAATCTTGAGCCCTTCCCCTGAGATGACTTTTTTAAGTAAGCACATGACAGATTACTTGGGATTTCAAAAGTAACTGTATGTTATTCTCAATTGTTTCAATAAACTCTGCAATGTTCTCTGCCCCTGAAAATACATTTCAGGTAGTACAGTCACTTCCACCTACATTACCTAACCCAAAATTTATACATGTTCGGGCGCCATTTGCGACATAGCCATCCTGTGATGACTATGTCGTTCGGATCCACGTAAGCTAGAGGTGTGGGATTATCAAAATGATGAGACATAATAGTTCTTAATACAACTTTTATTAAGAATAACTTATATTACTAAATTCAATTGACAACTTTAATTAAAGGTGAGAGTTAACGCAATTAAACCTTGTATTTAAGTCAGATTACGCAACTAGATCCTTTATCTTAATTATAATAAATAAACCGAGTTCATCTAACTACCTATACCTAAAATGTGGCCCTTTTGCGAGATCTCCTTCCTACAGTGATTGAGATATCTATAATGTCACTTTATACGACTATTCAACTTCTTTACAATGGACTTCCTATTCCTTCCCAAAGCTATCGGACTGCTAACTCTTGATCTGAAGATTCCACATAAGCTATCTCTAAACTTGCCGCGCTATATCTTATCATCAAAGCTTCTATCCTTTTAAAAATTATATCTCATTTACATGTTACATTCGTTTATCTTCTTGGTATTGGGTTGGAAAAGGTTTGCCATTAATCGTGGTCGTCAAAGAACGGGGTTTGTATTTGGCAGAGGTTTAGGGCTATTAAGTTGTCGAGGTACACACAAAAATCCAACTACTGAAGAAGTAAACAATATTGAAGAAGGATTACTGTTAAATTCACAAGAAATTACATCTCTCAATACAGATTTGACCATACTTATTGTAATTAAAACAAATAGTTCTTCTAACTGGAGGTTCCTGCTCTCAGTTCAGTTAATAAATAAGATTAATTTATTTTCATTTTTGTGGTTCTTTGTTCTCTCTTTTAGTCATTCACATTTAACTACCGGTATAAATATGCAATTAAACTATGATATCCTGTTGATTATAATTGATCTCAATAGATTGTGAAGTGTGTGTTGGGAAAAATAGCTTAGATGTTATATTAATATAATATTAAAACATGTACATATGGATGTATTAATATTATATTATATTGAGAAAGTTATTCTTAAAGGATACTTTTAAAAAACTACTTGATAAGTAGACATATTATATATATACTTAATTCTTTTGAAAAAAGAATAGAATTTAAATCTAGGTGAATTAATTTACATGTTATATATAAATTAAGGTTACATTTCTAATATTTTATGCTTAAATTTTTCCTCACGCAAAGCAAAAGTGTAGATATTTTAATGAAATTTACATAATTCCATATATTTCGCTTTTTCAGTCACATTTATTTCATAAAACAATAAATTATTTTTCATCAACTAAATTAATTGCACATTATACTGAGGTTTGATAAATAATCATGATATATATTCAGAAAAATAAATAATATTTTGAATAACAGATGGCGCTAGCATTGCATTTAAAAAAAATATTTCGGTACATTAGCGCTGTCTCGATCCACTCCTCACTCGTGGCCATAACCACTAGGCAACGGCAAGTCCATGTGAAGAATTGCTGTTAATATGGGAATATTCTTTATATAACACCTGACGTTTGATTTTGTTTGCAAAAGTTCAAAAGATTTAAAGTCACAACAATCGTATAATTTGCAGCTGATAGTTTGGGCAAACATAGTATAATTGCTTATATAATTGATTTCAATTATAATTAAGATTAATAAAAGTTTATTAAAAGTCACGAACATTCAAAAATAATTTATTATTATACTATGTAATATATATGTATTATACTCTCCTATTTTCAGTTCACAATATATGTACAGTTTAATATTTATTTATTTTCTGCACATACTATATTTCTGACGAATATGTATTTACAAGAAATGTATTAAAATATATATTTAATGTTCAGTTGACAAGTTATAATCAATAAAAGAATAATATTTCTAAATATTGTTACTAGATTTAATACAAATTGAAATATTTAGCATTATTTAAAAAATATATATATCATGGGTTTTACAATG
>BMAV01000329.1:0-14122 GCA_019973955.1 Trichonephila inaurata madagascariensis
ATTTACTTTTTAAAAATTTTAAAAATTTTTCGATCAAGGTATTTAATTTGCTTGTTTATCTAAAAGATAAATCTCGCGACAAGCTTTTTATCATAAATTGTGTAACGATTTTTAAAGTTGATGAAAAAGTTTTGAAAAAAAAGTTTATTTTATTTTTTTTAAACTTTAAAAAAAACTTGTTTTAAAATTTTCAAAAACAATTATCGCTGGACAGAGGTTTCTCAGTTTGTTAATCTCATCAACGCATCATTGTTGCAAGGTCGTTAACCGGTTCATTTTGAACAGACCAGGTAAGGGGTAATCAACCTTTTTTCCCGCCAAGCCACATAAATATGATAGATATTTCTCTCGGGCCGCAACAAGAGGATAATGGGAAGGGGGGATAAACACTGTTAGACCAAAACAACATTGGACAATCAAAATTAAATTAAAATATTAAAAACTCTTTTTTTTTTTTTGCTTTTACTATAATACTACATTAAAACAAAAAAAATTTTTAAATCCGAAATTTTAAAACCCAAATTTTTTTCAATTCTTGTGCAAAATTTTGGGAAAATCTTTTCCCCAAACGAAAATTATTTTCTCCTGCGTTTCAATTGGACAAAATTTAACGCCCAAGATAGTCGTTAAAGGAAACAAAATAAACGGCGTAATGACATGTTTACCTCTTTTCCTTCATGTAAACGATTCAGCACTCTCAAACAAGTTTTTTTTTTGGTTACCTGTTTTCCCTCCACCTGTAAGCTTTTAGAATGGGTGAATGTTCCTTAGTCGAAGTTGATGCGAGAGGGGAAGGGAATTTCCATGACAATATTTTGCTTTAAAATGATCGTGAAACGCCGGGGGATAAACCGTCTGACAAAAAAGGCAAAAAAATTTCAAACGGGGTATTTTAAGTTATACACTCGGTAAAAGCCCGAGAAACGCGGCTAAGCGTCGGGGGGGGTGGGGGGGGAAATTTTTTAAAAAAGAATATTAGAAGTGCTAATTTTGTGATGGAAAAGGAAAAAAAATTTTTAAAAGTAGAAAACCCGTGCAACTAATCTTTTAACTAATTGCGATATCGGAATATAAATGGGCCCAAAAAATGCATATCCTCAAACTAAACATTATACCAAATTTCGCTCAACCGGCTGAAGACATCCTTCAAAAAAAACAGTTGCAAGATTCCACTCGAACAATTTACATTGCAAGTTAAAAAAAACTTTTAAATATAACATACTTTGTCTAAACAGAGTAGAAGTATTGAAAAAATTTTGTTGAACAAATCGAAAGAACTTCAAAATATTTTAAATAAAAATAATAATCGGAGGCGAGGGGTATGATCCCTACCTCTCTATACGAAGCAGTACTCTACCATCGAGCTACGCCCCCCGGGCCCCACCTTTTTTTGTAAACTCTCTTCTTAACACTTGAATAAGATCGTTACAATTACTAGGTTAAAAATGTTCGGGGGAAACTGGAAAAGGGAAATAGATAGCAAAAATGTTTCAAATAAATAAAATTGTTTGACAATCTGCCTTTTTTTAATGTTCCCCCAGAACAGTAAAAATATAAAACTTCGTACTATGCAGAATGGAAGCTTGTAACACATCACGTTGTACAAATCAAACGAATTTCAAAAATATTTTAAAGAAAAAAATAATTAGGCGCGGGTATCGATCCCAGTACCTCTCGTCTAAGCGAGCCTCTACCATATGAGCTACGCACCCCGTCCCACCTTTGTTTTGTAAACAAATCCCCCTTAAACCGAAAAAAGATCGTTACAGTAACTAGGTTGATATTGGAATATAAATGGTCAAAACATGCATTGTCATTCAAACTAAAGTGTATGCAAAATTTCAGCTCAATCGGTTGAAGAAAATCAGCTTCGGGGAATGATAAGATTCCACCGAACAAATTCTTTAATTAATATCTTAACTAATTGCGATATTGGAACAGGAATGGTCAAAACATGCATTGTCATCCAAACTAAACGTGTATAAAAATTTAAAGCTCAATCGGTTGAAGACATCAGCTTCGAAATTGGGGTTGAAAAGATTCCACCGAAAAAATTACTCTAACTAATATCTTTTTAATTAATTGCGATATCGGAATAGGAATAGTCAAAACATGCATTGTCATCCAAACTGAAAGTGTATACAAAATTTCAGCTCAATCGGTTAAAGACATCAGCTTCAAAATTACGTTGCAAGATTCCACCCGAACATTTTACACTGCAAGTTAAATAAAAGCTCTTAATATCAGACTACGAATCCTGCGCGAATGCAGTTTCGCTCTGAGGTATATTAGGATAGTTTTGGATAGTCTTGTATGGTTCACATATTTTATAACTTCCCTTGATTGTACGATGCAACTTTGTATTCTCAGTCTAATTAATTTCTCCCGTTAGGGAGACATTGTATTAACAGGTGTTGATGGACGAAAGAAGGCAGATGAGCTTGGATATGATATTCCTCTTTTAATGAAAACTTAGTTAGTAGTAGTGTATTTAATTCTATTTGTCAGAGAAATAATTTATGTGTGTATTTTTACGTTCAGATTTATAGTCTTTTATCCTGTTGAATCTCTGGAAATATGAAAAAAAATCAGGTGATGGATTTAATGAGTTGCCTTAGAACTGTAGAACCTTATAACTTAGATCTAGGAAAAATAAAAATAAGAACAGCGGAATGAGCGGAATAAAGACGTTTAATATTTTCACCTGAAAGGGATGTAAATTTATTTCATTTGTGCAATATATTTTAAGCATGGTGCAAAAATTAACACTATAACATAAAAACAAAAATGTATACTATTTTGCTATGTTGGCGATCCCTGAACATATGGTGGAAACAATATATATATAAAAAAAACTCTAGTAAATACTGAAAAACCGGTATTTAAACTTGTGAATACCGGTATTAAAAATTGTACAAATGGTATTTGGTATCCCGGTATACCGGTTTTGCAATCCCTACTGTCAACTTACAGAGCTATGGGGATGAAATCCTGTAGCCCCATAAGTTGACACACAGAACACAGTGTTGATGAATTTCATGAAGGAGCGGAGAGATATTTGCCATACGGATTGAGCTAGGAGGTCTCAGTATCACAATTCTATTGAATATGTGTGGAATGGTCTAGGACAGGGATGGCGAACATTTTTGTGAGACGAGAGTCAAATTTTGTTCATATTTTTTTAGTACTAGCGCGTGGGTCACTAATGCACATTTGCACCAGAGTTAAGTTTAAAATTTTTAAGTGAGTATTTTTAAAACTAAACATCTTTAAATTCAATTGGCTTACAACGGGTAAAATGGGCGCTATGGAAGTCTCTTTCTACAAGCATAACTAATTAAAGTGCATTTTAACCGAAGAAAGTGCTTTAAATATGGTTCTTTGTTTTGGTTTTCGATTGTTTTTTCAGCAAACAAAATGAGAGTAAAATTATACTTTATTTGATATTTTGTAAACACTTTTGCTTTATTTCAAATACTACATACTTTCATATACATTTGTTGTAATTTGCGTAGCTTTGGAACCAGGGGTGTATCAATGATACGGGATTCCCAAGCTTCAGGGGCCCCAAAATGTGTAAGATGATATCGTAAAATATTGAGAGCCCACCGTAAAGGGCCTCAAAAAAAATTTGGGAATACGGGCCCGCAGGACTAGCTACGCCAGTCCCCGGAACTGAAATTTTCAAACTGAAGGTTTTTAGACAGCATTTAAATTCCATTTGTGTCAATGGGCTTGAAAATTCAAATAGAATATAAATAGTCCACAAAATTAGATCTTAATAAACCCTCGAAAAACAAAAAGGGGTTTTTAAAAGCAATTGTGGGTCAGTTGAAAAGCTTGCGTGGGGTCAGTGCCCGACCCCCCCGGGTATAAATTCGCCCATTACTGGTCAAAGGAAAGCCATTTCTCAGCGTAGCTCTCCCCCCCCAAAACCCCCCGGGGTTAAAAAGTCAGATTGTAAAAAAGGGGTTTTTGTTCCTAAATAATTATCAACACCCTCATTAAACAGTATGGCAGTTCGTTTTAAGGCTTGTATAGCTGTTCATGGTCACACTCCCTTTGAAACTTTTTTGATGTATAAATGTTTTTCCCCTCTTATCCATGATTGAACATTTTTTGGATATGACTTGTATCTTACTACACAATTAAAATGTTTTACATATTATTATGTTTCCATATTCTTTCGGGACATTGTAATATGTCTTTTGTATTAAATTTCATAGAAACACGGTAAAAAAAGTTCACCAATTTTTTCCCGGATTTTTTTGTTTTGACCATAATTTTTTGACATGAGTGTATCTAAAGGTAGTGCCTCTCTAAAGTAATACGCTGATTATTGTCCATTGGAATGCAGATGGCATCATTAGTAAAATTCGAAAACCTTCTCTTCATCCCCAAGTTGTGACGGGAAACATATCTCTTCCCCCCATTTTCCAACCCGATCCCTTGCCCCTTGTCGACCCGAAATTTGGAAAAATTCCCGGCATTTCCCAATTGCTGGGAAGGAAATTTTGTAACTGGGTGGTCAGTTTCGGGACCTTTTTTTCCCCAAATGACCGGACTGTCAAAAGGGCCCCTTTAAAATTGTATATTCATTTCCCCCAAATTGTTGACGACGGCGCGTCTAAATAAAACAATGGTGCACCCCCCTCCCGGGGCTTCTTTGGGGGAAATAGCGAACAGGAAATGAGAAAGATTTGGCGCGGCAGAAGGGGGAAAAAAGATCAAGGGAATAGCCGAGAAACCCGGGAAAGGGGAAAAAGAAGAACGAAAGGAAAGGGAAAGACAAAGGGGGATGATAGGTGGATGACGAGAAAAAAAAGATGATATAAAAAAGGGGGGGAGAGTCCGGGGGGGAAAAAAGGCTGGTTTTGGGAAAGGGGGCCGTTCGGACGTCCCCTTGGGCGATAGGAAGAGTGATAACGAGCCCCTATACAGCGGTCTCCTGGCGGAAAATCGGGGGAAAGGGGGGTGCGAAAAATACTCGAAATCGTTGGACCCTTTTGATATTGAACTATAAAAGAATATACCATTTTATTTTTTTTTAATGATTTTCATATTGAAATAAATAGTTATCCAAGAGCTGAGTGAAATCATTACAAAGTCAATAGTCCAGACCTCATCACTCGTCAGGAAATTCATGTGACAACCTCAAAATCCTAAACTAAGCTTGCAGAGTCATGGAAAAAAAGAACAGAGTTGGAGAACGGGGCATCCTCACAAAACTCAGTAAACTCACAACTTTGGATCCGGGATTACGACGAGAACTATCAAAATCACTTTCGCCAACATCCCTTAATTATCCCCCAAAACAACCCTCCCCCATAAGATCCTGAATTCACTTTTTTTCCCCCATCTTTTTAATATGATTTTCCCACCTCTTCAACAACTGTTACCCGTTGGCCCCTATTTTCCCCCAAGATTATACGCCAGATCTTGTACTAAGCAATCTTTTAACTTATCAAAATAAACTCAAAACAGGGCTCGAGAACTGGAGAATTTTCGTTCATACGGTCGAGTCTGCCACTCCTATCTTCAAAAATAAAAGGATTAGTTACCCAGACAACCTCAAACTTTTCAGAAAAAATATTCCATAGAACAAAGCTGTCAATTTCCTAATAGCTATCGTATACTGTTAACTAAACTACAAATTTCTATTTCCTGAGCCCCTAGCAACGATATTTAATTAGAAACACAGTTGAACCTGTTTTGTGCGGTGAAGGGAAAATAAAATAACGCAGAAAAATATTCAAAAAATAAAACAAACTAATTCGTGGAAATACTAAAAAAACTTTTTTATGGGGGGATGGGACCGAAAAAAAGCCCCTTTAAAAATAATTAAATTGGGGATGAAGAGTACTTTCGTAACAAAAAAATAATTATTACACATGGAAACATTTTAAAACATATAGTTTCTTTGTATACACGGATAAGTTTTCAAAATGCCACATAATCCGTATTTCTCATCGTAATCAAAGCCCCGCAATAAAGTTCAAAATCGCTTTCGTCATTGAAGTCACAATTTCAATTGATTCATTTTTGGAACAAAAAGTAAGAGATAATTTTTGTGACAAAAGGTCGGAGGTAAATTGTTAAAATGTCAAATAACCAGGTATAAAACATGATTGAACCCCTTTTTAGGTTTTTATACTATTTTTTTTAATTGGTATCTATTTGAAGAAAATGCTTTTCCACTTTGTTGGAAAGCTGGATCCTTCCACATTTTTATCCACTCTCAAAGAATCCGGTTCTTCTTGTCCGCCTTCATAATCCATCAAATTATTCATAATATCACTGTCATTGAAAGTTTCATCTTCAATCATGCGCGGTCTGCTGGAGTGTTGAGAGAAAGCAACTGAATGCGCATTGTCGGAAGACTGTTTACAACAAATGAATAGAGCGTCTTGAAATGTCTACATTTCAGCCGCGTAACATACACCTCCGCATCACGGGGAGCAAAGAACTCTAGGGGCCCCAAGACCTGACTAACGCTAAATACGTATTCATTCAATTTATAAAATATTAAAGGCGAAACCTGACTTTCCCGAAAGGGAGGGTTTAACATTTCCGTTATCCCCTAGAAATATAAAATATTACAGTGGTGAAAAAATTTAAAAATTTCCCGCTAAAAAGATTCGCAAAAGTCGCACAAAAATAAAATCGCATTAGGAAAGACCGCACTAAAACTGGTTCTACTGCTTCCCTCCCAAACTTTTCCCCGGGTTTATCTACATACAGACTTCGAGGCTCTTCTTATATGTTCCTACCTATCTGGTGTCCAACCTCCAATCAGAAATAAGAAAGCTTTAAATTGAGAGAAAGAGTTGTCAGATTCTTTTTAAATGCTTCTTTCTACATCTTGAGAAATACAGTAGTAAGACACCGCTTAACGCTGTTTCCGCGCTCTTTTTTTTCAACCCGGGGTTCCCCCGAAATGGTAGGTTTAAAATATGTACATAACATTCAAACAGTTCAGTTGTGTTTCTTGTTTGGTGGGGTGTACGGACCCTTTTTATCATTTAAAAATTTTTTGACATTTTGTAAGTATAAATTTATATAATACTATAACGTTAATACTGACAAATATTATGTCTTTAATTTTTTTCATGGATGATAATGAAAAAAAAAAAAGCAACCAGAAAAACTTTCATTGGAAACTAAAATGCAAATTTATTGAAATTGATTTTGGTGAACGTCAATATCTCAAATTAGTGCTGCATTGAATTTGGCAACTTCAACAGGATGCCTTCTTGACAAAAAGGCAGAAAATTAGAAACACAGAATAGACTGAATGAGTCTGACTGACTTAGAATTTTATTTGTTTTTATATGTATATATTCGTTTATATTGTTTTTATTTTTGTAAGAAATAAATGTTTGGTTTTATTTTTATTAAAAAAAGCATAATTATTAATTCTAATACCTAACCAATTTTCTATCCATCTTCCCCTACATGTTAAGATAGCCTCGTTTAGCGCTGTTTCGCATTACGCTCTACTTTGATGGAACATATCCCCCGCGTTAAGAGGGGTCTTACTGTACGTGTTACAAAGAAACCAGCTTGCACCAGTTCATTCAAGAATCAAAAATCTATCTATTAACATACCGATACTTACACGAATCCCACTATTTGCAGTCAAATTAGTAACTCTCTTCTCAACGGCGTTCGCAAATATCCTATTCATGGTACGTTCTAGACCTCCTCTTTTCTAGCTTCGATCTCTCCATCTTTCCATCAATGGAGAACTGACTCCCTTGACACTTTTTGGTGGTATTTTTACTTTTCTTTCTACTCTCCTACCTTTTTTCCAATTTCTCTGCTATATAATGAATAACATTTCACTTGAATCTTTTCCTCTGGTTTGATTGTTTTTCTAAGCATCTCTTTCCCTTGCCCCTGATGCTTGAAGGCACTTTTTCGACACACTTTCCTACATTCTAGGTTTTTCTCCAATCATTTTGTTTTGTTTTTGTTATGTTTTGTATGTTCATGCAAGAGACGATTTTTATTGCCAAATCTCTAAATTTTACTTATCCGGGTAATAGACTTCAGGTGGTTTACTTCAGAACAATTTCCAAGTTGTCATTTCTAAAAACTGTGTTAAGACCTTGATGACTGTGATTCAGGAAAACATCACAAATGTCGGTACAGTTGAACCTGTTTTTGTGCGGTTGATAAAAACCGCACAAAAAAAAATATTCGAAAATTTCATTAATTCTTACATATAACAAGCAAATTCGTCGAAATACTGCAGAAATTTTTTTATGCGGTCGCACAAAAATAAAATCACATAAAAAAAGGACCGCACAAAACAGGTTCTGTTGTATAATTTTTCAGATTGTTGGAAGGCAGATTTCCAAGACATATATATAGTACTCGTGAGCCAGGGTCAAATGAGACAATGAACACCGGTTCTATACCCTTTGGTTTGAATTGGTACTTATTAGAGTTTAGTATTAAAAATAAAATTTATATGGTACCACTTATATGTACCAATCTTTTACGTTTTCATTAAATCTTAAAGATATTTGAGATTTCAAACCACCTGATTAGACTGCATTTTATTATTTTTTAAAATTATTTTTCTACAAATGTAGTTATGTGATAGATGTACTTCAATAAATATTTTTGAAATAATTATTTTTTAAAGGTATTTTTCCTCCTTTGGAACTCATCTTACCACGCTCATTCGTCTACTACAACTGTATTGTGATTTGTCATCCAAATTGTCATGTGATCTGTGACAGCGCTAACCTAATGCTCAAGGACTCGTGGCTGACATATAACTTCGAGTCTAAGCCAATCAAGACCCGCCGTGTAGTGGTGCTGATGCATGCTAAATCCGTCGTGACTTATCCTACCGTTGGGGTGATGTGTCAGTTTAAAAGAGGGTTGCTATGTCAGGTGTCCTCGTCAGATGATCATGGTTCAAATTTACGAGTTCCATATATGTATTGTATGTATGTATTGTATGTATGTATTGTATGTATGTATTGTATGTATGTATTGTATGTATGTATTGTATGTATGTATTGTATGTATGTATTGTATGTATGTATTGTATGTATGTATTGTATGTATGTATTGTATGTATGTATTGTATGTATGTATTGTATGTATGTATTGTATGTATGTATTGTATGTATGTATTGTATGTATGTATTGTATGTATGTATTGTATGTATGTATTGTATGTATTAGATTGTATGTATGTATGTATTGCATTGCATGTACTGTACTGTATTGTATTTTGTACTGTACTGTATTGTATTGTTTAAATTTTCAATCGTTAATAAAATACCCACGCTTCCACTCGACTTCAAATACAGGTTTTTAAACTTGTAGTGGATGTCTTTTGATGTTAACACGTCGTTTTTTCAAATAATAATTCATCAATTAAATTTTTTAAGGAATAAATAGAAACTAACAAAAAAAAAATAGCCCAACACCTTATATAGAAAGGAAAATCGCTCGTTGTGTTCCTGTAGTGCAATGGATAGGGCGTTGAACTTCTTATCCAAAGGTATTGGGTTCGAATCTCACGTGGGATGGCTTAATTTCTGATAATGTGATATCTTTTCTTACTATGCTATTTTATTGGAATAATTAAATTTAATTTTTGAATAAATAGTAACAAAGGAAAAGCAATAGTCCAACACCCTATATAGATAGGAAACTGAAAATTTGCAAGAAAAATCGCTTTTTATTTTGCCAATTAAAAGTGTGATTCTGTCGTATGCATATACATATTTATATTAATTGTAATTATTTAATAAAAAGTAACTAAAATAAAAATTTTCTTTGTTGACCTAAGTAGGAATTGACTTAGAAATAATTCTTTTTTATAATACTGGTTTTTGTTATTTATTTTTGTGTTTCCTAATATTTTGATTTTCCCTATTTTAAAAACGTTTCAAAAATATTTTTGAAAATTTTGTGAAGTACTTGCTTCTAAGCGTTCCATTTATATTTGTCTTATCGATTTTACGTAGCTTATTTGGATGATAAGCCCAGGTGTAATGTAACGAAAAAATAACTGCTTCGGAAGTTCACGTTTCGGAAATAACTTATGCTTTCGACTGCACTTTGAATATTTAAAAACTGAAGCAATTTCGAAAAATTCAAGTCGCTTTAGAGGACGAGATTACGAGAATGCAAATACGGAACATTTCTCTCCGGAAAGGATGAATAGTATAATTTTTCAATTCTAAATCTGATATTTGAAACATGTTCATGTTTGAGTATCGTTTTAGAATTGGAAGACCTTTGATAAACATAGATGATTGAAAATACCGGTAAGTTCTCAATAAATAGTACCCAACTGATATTTTTAGAAAATGTCACATTTTGTAAATAGTTTTTCTGAGATAAGAATTCGGAATTTTTTTTCTTCTTTTATTGGGAGCAATAAATTTTTCAGCCTGTTCAGATTGTATTAATATACGTGCTTTTTGCCAAACTATTTTATACTTAAAAATACATTTTTAGATAAAATAATTTATTACTAAGAGGGTTTTTTTTATTAAAGGCAGAAATATAAACATACATTGAAGCAAAAAAAAGAATAGTTTATAAATTTTAATATGGAAAAACTCTTTTTCCCTATGTATTTTCTGAACTTACGACCAACTTCGCCAAATCCAAAAAACATCGCCACCATTATGGCATTATTACATACAGAATTATAAACATACTTGAAGAAAAAAAAGAGCATTTTATAAAATTGAAAACGGTAAAAGTACTAATTATTTTCAAATTTTACGTATTAAACCATCGACCAATTTCGGCAAAAAACATCGCCAAATCAGAAGAAGTCGCCAAATATTGCTATCGTTTGTTCGAAGAATAATAATGTGTTTGTCCATTCGTGGTTACAGTTTTCCACTAATGGCTGCATATCGCAGTATTTGGCAACATTTCATTAAACGAACCGATGTACGCGTTATAAAATACGTGTATTTCAGAATTTCCTTCATAACAAAAGGACAAACATAGAGTATGGTTTATGCTTCCTAATGACAAGTTTTGATTAAAATAATTAACCCTTAAAAAAAGAAATTTGCATTCTTATTAAAGGTATTTAAAATTAGATTAAATTTCACGCCCTAAAAAAACGGGGGTTAGCAAAAATTCCAATTAGTAATAATTTTTTTTAAAAAAATTTAATGATCGTTTGGTGGATTAGTTTTATATTTTTCAAAATCATTGTGTGTGTGTGTGTGTGCTTTTTAGTTAGCATAGTTCTTAAAGTATTTTGGGTTTTTTGGGGAAAAAAAAAAAATTTTTTGGGGTCGAGACTTGGGCGTAAAGAACTCCTTTAGGGGTTCAACCCTCAATTAATTCCGCCGAATGGCTAGTAAATTTGAAGAAAAATTTTGAAATTTTTTTAAGCTTTTATACAATTAAATTTCAATTTTCCCCAACGATTTCGAAGCTCGTTGATATATCTTTGCATACTATGCCGAGGTCTGGGTTCGATTCATTGGTAAACATTTCCCTTTTAGTATTTTTAAAATTAAATAAACTTTTTTTATATGAAAGGTTGATTAAATATTGAATGATATTTTATGTAATTATATATATTTTTTTGTATTTTAAAAAGAAAAAAATTTAAAAAAAATTTATTTTTTAAATTATTTATTTTTAAAAAGTATTTAAAATTATTATTAATAAAAATATTTAAAATAATTATTAATAATTAAAATTTTTTAAAAATAATTATTATTTAAAACTATTTAAAATAAATTTTTTAAATTTAAAAATAATTAAAAATTTAAAAATTAATCAATAAAATTATTATTAATAAATTATTTTAAATTAATTTATTTTAAAAATTATTATTTTATTATTAAATTTATTATTTACTTTGAAATAATTATTAATTTTTTAAAAATTATTTAAAATTGACTTTTAAAATTTTTAAATTTTTTTAAAAAAGGACTTATTAAATATTTTTAAAAATTAAAAAAACTAAATTAATAATATATAAAAAGACATATTATTTATTATTTTAAATTATAAAAAAATTTAATAATAATATGCTTTATAAATTATTTTTTATTTATATAAAATTTTTTTTTAATATATTTTATTTCCCTTTTAAAAAATATTTGTAACTCATTTTATGTTTAAAATCATTTAACATTTTTTATATACTTTTATTTAAAAAATTATTTATTTTAAAAAAAATATTTATAAAAATTTAAAATAAATATTTATATAGTTACAGTATTTTTTTTTACTTCATAAAATACAAAATAATTACATAAAATATCATTTAATATTTAATAAACCTTTCATAAATAAGTTTATTTAATTTTAAAAATAATTAAATGAAATGAAAAAAAAAAAAGACGACCGATGAGACTCAGCAGACCTCGCGCATAGTATGCAGACAATGTATCAACCAAACTACGAAATCGTTGGAGGAAATTGAAATTTAATTGTATAAAAGCTAAACATGAATTTCGAAGGCTTTTTTCTCCAAATTGACTGATCATTCGGTGGAATTACATTGAGGGTTGAACACCGTGAAGGAGTTCTACTATTACACCAAGTCTAGATCCCAAATGAATTTCCTTAGTCGTGCCCTCTCCTTGTGAAACTTATCAAAATAGAAAATAATACGTTGGGAATTGAATTATGAAACTGGTTAGTAGAAATGATTAAACTCGCAATATTATTTTTAGTTTTTGTATGTTATGCTTCGCAACAGATAATAAATTTCAAGATGATAGAAAAAAACATGAAGCAAAATCCTTAGTAAGTTACTCTTTCTTAAGAATATCTATTACAAAAATAATATTTATAGATTAGTTATAAAATTTGTCCTGCTGTTTGTTTCCTAAACTAAATCTCTTACCATTGTAAAAAGGAAGACGAAATATGAAATAGAACAGTGCGTATAATGAATGACAATAGTACTGGTTTCGAATTTAATGAAATAAAAGATCCTTATTTTGTGTGAAGTTATTAATATAAAAATAATTTAAATGTTTAATTAATTTAACTAAGAACAAGTAATATAATTTTTTTTTAAATCAATTCCTACTTAGGCCAACAAAGAAACTTTTATTTTAGTTACTTTTTATTAAATAGTTACAATTAATATAAATATGTATATACATATCACACAGAATCACACTATTAAGTGCAAAATAGAAAGCGATTTTACTTGCAATTTTCCATTTTTCTTTCTATATAGGGTGTTAGACAATTATTTTTTGTTACTATTTATGCACTCATTAAATTTAATTTCGAATAAAAGAGTATAGTAAAAAAGAAATCACAGTCACAGAAAGTATGCCATCCCAGGTGGGATTCGAACCCACAGCCCTTGAATTAGAAGTCCAACGTGCTATCCATTACGCTACAGGGACACAGCGAGCACTATTTATTCATTAATTAAATAGAATTAAAGCATTAATATTTGGAAAAAAACTGTATTAACATCCAGTGTCATTCACTACAAGTTTAAAACAATGAATTTGAACTTGAATGGAAGAACAGAAAGTTTTTATTAACGATTGAAAATTTTAACAAGATATATAAATATATATATAGGGAGACATTAAACTAATATTATGAATTTAAAAAAGGATGAGAGAGAAAGGGGGAATACATAAATAAAATAATTATTTTTATCAAAAATTATGTGATTGACAAGTGACAAAATATTTGTTATAAAACATTTTCCGATTTTATAGATGAAAATAAAATGTTTTTTTTATAGTTTTTCACACTTATATTACAAGAATACTTAGTTTGGATCGCGTTTTTCAATAGCTTCATTTTTCTCTTGTTAAAATTTGAAGGGTTTTACTATATGCCAATTTTCAATATTAAATTCCATTGCTGTATTTAACAATGAACTGAAAATAAACCAGGAATTTTCTCGTAAGCAAGGGAAATTTTATGAAAAAAGTCACTTAGGAAATCTAATATCTGCCAGAATTTCACTAAGTTTCGTTTTCAGAATTTGTAGATAGCTTTTACAATCTGTATAAGTCGTACTTACCTCCAAAAATTTGAGGGAGAATTGCGATATCTGTGTCCAATATAATAGCATTCTTCGAAATTTGGATTCTTTCTCGCTCAATTTAGATATATTTTTTTTAAA
>BMAV01000332.1:0-36333 GCA_019973955.1 Trichonephila inaurata madagascariensis
CGAGGGGGAAAAACCCCCCATAACGTGCTGCCGGGCACGGTCAAGGGCCCGAATCAGGAGGTTTTCCCGATATGAAGGAGTCCCCGCCCCCCTCCATCCGCAACCTTTCCCCGTCCCGGGACCGTTTTTTAGGCAGAGCTTTCCCTTTGAGCCGCATCGGTGACGCCGCAACTTTTCCCCCCATCCCCTCCCCGCAAGGATCCTTTCCACTCCCCAAATGTATCCCTGCGGGAGGCTATAAGGGTGGTATAAAGACCCCTAGGCTAAAGGTCAGGTATGCAGAATCGGTTTTGATACCCCGTGACCTGTTATTATGTTAATGAAAAAATATCATTTTCTTTTTTTTTAAATTTTTTAAAAAAAACGTATCTTATGATTTTTTGAATTTTTATTTTTTTGTAAACAATGTTATAGCAAAAAAAAGGGAAAAACAATAATTGGTGGTTATTTAAAAAAACAGTTTTCTTTCACAAAAAATAAACGAAAACTATCCCCAAACAAACAAATGCCCAAAAAAAAAAAGGGGGGAGAGGGAAAAAAAAAAAGATCACTAGGGCACCTGGGGGCAAAAACCCGTACTCCCCTAAAGAAGGTGACCCCCTGGGGGAATGAAAGTTAGAAAATTAAAAATAATTTGTTAAATTAAATAAAAAAACCCAATTTTTTTAAAAAAGAAATGGGTTTTTGGGTGGGGTTTTTCCCCCACCAAGTCAGGAAAAAGTTAAATGAGATGAATTAAAAAAGGTGACACGAAAATTTTATTAAAAACGGGACAATCTATTAAAATATGTTGCAGTACGAGACCATGCATGAAGGAACGGGGAGCATCTTCCCCAACAACAAACCTGTGCGAAAGGGGGTATGACCAATGCGAAGACGGTCAATTTAACCCCTTTTCGCATTGGTATCAAACCATGCTCTATGACAGGTTTAAAGAGTGCAGTTTAATAGAAAACTGCTGCTCATGATTCCTGCCAGATCGTATAAATATATGGGATGATCCCTTAATATCCGATAGGGGAACTGCTGCGGCAGATGGTCGCCGACCGTCCCGCGCTGTCCGTTTCCGTTACCAAAACCCACGTGGCCGGTAGCCAGTTTATATAAAACCCCCTTGCTGTACGTCGACTCGTAATGTCTCATAAAAAACCACTGGATGAAACGATCGTTTAATTTTCAAGCGCTTCAATACACTCATGCGCGATAGATGCAGTACACGGGGGATATTGGGGGGGGTGGTGAGTGATATTGAGTTTAATGGCGCAAAGGGCCCAAATTTTTGGGCCCAAACTGCGCCAAACATTTTTAAAAAAAAAGATTTAATTTTAAGAACATTTAAAATATATATATAAATATAAAATACTTGTTTAATTTAAAATTTTAGTTAAAAAAGGGAAAATCGAAAATAGTGATAAAAAATTAATTTAAAACAAAGATTGGTGGGGGGAATTCCCAACCAAGCTAGACATGTATTAATAAAAATCTTTTTAATTCTAGACATTTTGCAATCTCGGTTTTTTTTTTTTGTTTTGTTTGGGGAAAAAAAATTTATGAAAATATGGAACCCCCTATGTATTCAGTTCTTCCCCCCCGTAACTAAAGCCGCAATTTTAAAACGGTGTTTTCTTTTTTTTACATTTTATTGCTTTCTGGTTTTTATTTTTGGGGTTTTTCTATTTTTTTTTGAATTTTTTTTTTTTTGGAAATTTTTGATGTATTTGAATGTTACTATTGGATGTAGTAGGGACAGACTCTGGGAAGGGGAAAAATGGTTGAATTTCAGTTAAAAAGGGGAGTAAATTTTTTGGGGAAGGGGCGGGTGTGAGTGAGTGAGTGAGTGTAGGGGTTTTTTGGCGCAAGAGCCAATTTAGGCTATACTGCGCCAAAAATTTGTTAAAATATTAAAAAATTAAAAAAAATATAAAAGCATTAATAATACAGTTTTAAAAAAATAAAATTTCAAATCACATTTTTAAAACAGTTATCAAGTAAAAAAAGTAAAAAAAATTTTTAAAGGGGTTCCCACCAAGTCAGACTGTATTTTAAAATAAAAGCATTAATAAAAAAAAATTTTGACTAAAAAGGTTTGTTTTAAACAATCTATGGGGGATTAAAAAAATTAAATTGAAATTTTCCCTAAATCGTGTTGGGTTACCCTTTTTTGTAAATAAGAAAAAGGGAATTTTTTTTTGTAACAACCCTTCTTTTGGGAATTTATTTTTTAGGAATAAATTGGTTCGTTTCTACGTCATACACAATCATTCTTCCTCATCCGTTGTATATTCTGCATTTTGATTTTCGGGGTTTTTGGCGGGAGCCTTTTTAAATATCTATTACAGTTTTAGTAGTTTTTTTTTTTCCTTTTTTCTGTCCCGAGATTTTTTTTTTTCGAACTTTGGGGAATTTGTTGGGGTCAGAAGGAGGTTTAAAAACCGGAACTGGATGAGGAAGCGGACATGGGTTAGGGAAACTTTAATAGGGGGAAAAAATATTATTTGTGGGGGAAAGTGGGGTCACCAGATACAGGAATAGGTGGGTTTAGGGGTTTTGAGATTTTTTGGTTGGGGAAGGGGGTGACAAAACCCGCTTGGGGGAGAAGATGTGGATATAACAGGGTGGGTTTTTAAAATATTTGTTTTGGGGGGTTGGTTTTAGTGGTTTAAGAAATTTAAAGGTGTACATTTTACTTTTTGGGTTTTATCTTCATCTGTTTTTAGTAAATTGTTTTAACCCGAGGATTTGGCAGCTTGAGCGTAAGTTTGAGAAGGTTGAGGGGCTATTAATTTTCGGGGTTCTGCATATGAAATATTTCTATTTGTTTTAATTCTTGGGTTTCTTTTTCTGTTTTTTCCCTTTTTTGGGATAATTTTTTAGTCTGATTTAATGGGACTGGGGGGCAATTAACGCAATTTGGTTTTTAGAGTACAATCTGTGGGGAAAAATGTCCAACGGATGCACATCTAGAACATGTTAATTGACCCCCGGCAGGAAGTTTTGGGAAAGTCCGAACCTCTGGCATTTTAAAAAAGCGCAGAGGATTCGGGTAAGGGCGTATTTTACAGTTGAGATATCCGGCTTTTTTTTGTAGATGGGGGTTTTTGGGGTTTTTAAAAGGGAAGAATTAAAATGCTTTGTCGGAAGAACTGTTGAATCTTTTTTTTTGGAAAAAATTTCCCACTTGGATCCCCACCCTGATCAGAGAATCCTTCGAGTATTTTTGACTCGGGGGTATTCAACAAGTCAGTTTCTGAAATGACACCTCTGGAAGAGTTTAGAGATTTGTGCGGAGTTACACTTTAATGACGAGTTTAAAAAGGTTTTAGCGGGGAGGAAGGATTTTGTTTGAACAGCGGAGTTTGTTTCAATGAGAAAGATCCCCGGAACGTAATCGTTTTACGGACTTCGGTTCCCACCTATTCCTATCAGGGCTTTTGTATTGCGAAAGGAGATTTAGAAGACATTTCTATTGTTTCAGTGACAGTAATAAAAATCTGGGAGTCGTTGAAACTTTCGTCAATGTTGAGAGTGGGTATGAGTGGGAGGATATTGAGGTTAATGGCGCAAGGGCCAATTTTCCAACTGCGCCAAACACCCTTGTTTAAAAAAAGAGATTTAATTTTAAGATACATTTAAAAATATATATATAAATATAAAATACCCTTTGAAATTTCAATTTCAGTTAAAAATGGTAAAATCGAAAATATCATAAAGTTAATTTAAAACAAAGTTTGGGGGAATTCCTCAAACCGCTAGACATGTATTAATAAAAATCTTTTTCTAACCTAACATTGTAAAAGCAGGATCTAGGTCATTTAAATTATTTTGATATTGCTTGGTGTAATGAAATGGAGTATCCGTCTCTTAAAATATGTTGCATTTTTCATCTTCTCCATATCGTATCAAGTTCTTCCTCCACGTCATACATAAGCATGTCTCGTCATCAGTGTTATATTCCGACGTGCTGGTTTCTGGTTTATGTGGAGCCATTTTATTGCAACTGGTTTCTGTACTTTTGGGCGTTTTCTTCATTTCTTGAGTTTTGTTTTTCACTTTTGGGTTTTGATGCATTTGAAGGTTCACTATTGGATTGTAGGGACAGATCGGTAAGGGAACTAATGGCGAATTTCAGGTGAAAGTGCAGTAAAATTTATTATAGGTTGGAGGAAGGGTTTCAGTTTCAAAGGTGTATTTGTAGTGGAAAGTAGATAAACTATTAGATATGGTGGGAGAGTATCTATTAAAGGAACAGATGGTTGAGATTCGATGACGATGTAACTGTGACAGAAGAGGGGGGGTGGTGGGGTTTGCTTGAGTTGTGGTTGTGTTTGTTAACAAGGAATTTTAAAGCATTGTTGACTTTGGAATGGACACTAAAGGTTGGGGGTATTTTTAAAGGGGGAAAACTATTTTTGTAATATTTTCATCAGTTTGGGTTGTTGGGGTTACTGTTGGGGGTTTTGCCCCTTGGGCGTATGTTTGAGATATTTGGGGGATTTTTAAATTTTTTCGGGCTTGGATATGAGATTTTTTTATTGGTTTTGATTATTTGAATTTTTTTTTCAGTTTTCCATTTTGGGCAAAGTTTAGAATCGGCGGAATGAGGCTGTGAACAGTTTTTTATTTTGGTTCATCAATTTTAGAAGAATGCCCTACAGATGCACACCTAGAGATGTTAGTTGCCCCGGGCAAAAAATTTTGAGAATGACCGAACCTCTGCATTTAAACAGCGCAGAGGATTGGAATGTGGGGCGTTTTTTTACAATTAAGATAACCAGCTTTGATTGAAGTAGGAAAATTGGCGTTGAATTTTAAAAATTAAATGTTTTGAGGAAGAACTGTACTTTCTTTTATTGTATTCTTCTGACCTGAATCACACCCTGATCCGAAAATCCCGTTTCGGCCTCAGGGTCACATCAGGTCAGATTCAGAAAATGACACCTCCTTTTATTAAAAGATTTGTGAGGGCTCGCTTTAAAAAGGGAATCTAAAATGTTTTTTCCAACAAAAAGATTTTGTTTGAAAAGCGATACAGTCTGGACTAATAAATCACCGGGAAAGTGTTTTTTTAAAGGATTTTGGTTCTCCCCATTCCTTGAATGGCTTTTTTAATACAAAAGGAGATTTTCTTTTACATTTCATTTTGGGAATCGATAAAAAAAAATCTACAATACGTAGCAATTTGTTCAACGTTGAAATTGGGGAAAATTTAACCTTTTCCCGGGGACAGGCTTGGGATCCATAACAAAAACGTATACCACTTCACCTGGCGTGCCCCCACCCACCACGGAGTCCCAAAAAAGGGGGGCAGGTGCCGGTCAACTGGCCCAAAACCCCGGACGGGGCTTACCTGGAGTACACCCAGAATATAGTATACAGCCCGGTGAGGATCCAACGGAAACCCGACACCCCTTATCTGCCAAATAACCCTTTTCAGTTCCCCCGGGGACACCGAAAAGGGAAAAAAGCCGATTGACAGGAGCGGGCTCACTCCTGCCAACCCCTCTACAGTGAAGCGTGGGCCAAAAGGGAAAGCAGAAAATCCCTAGGCAAACCCCCCCATACTGGAAACGTGGGCAAAGGGAACGCAAAAGGGTCCCCAGAACACCATTTTCCCCCAGGACCCCCCACGGCAAACGCGGGTCGGAAAACCCCGTTGTTAATCAAAACAAATAAAATAACATAATCAAAAAATTTAAAAAATATACAAAAAGGGAAATAAACTAACACAATACAAAAAGTAAAAAATAATATGTTAGTAAAAAGGGTTTTTCAAAAGAAAAAAAGAACAATTCATTTTGTAAAATTGTTCTGTGGTCTAGACGGGAAAGGAAGAAAAGGGAAATTTGAATGGCAAAAAGAAGGGCCAAAAAAAGAAAGATCACAGGGACCCTGGGTTCGAAGCCCATGTTTACCAAAGACAGTAAAACCCCCTTTGGGGAAAAGGAAAAAAACACTGGGCACTGGGGGGCGTGAAACCCGTACTCACCTAAAAAAGGGGAGGGCCTGAGGGGGGAAGGGGGGGTTCAGTTTCTAAGGATGTATTTGTAGTGGAAAGTAAGTTGGATGAAGAAGGGATTTTTTGGGATGAAGATGGCCCCAGGGGGTGACCCTTTTTTGGGTTTTGCGTAAATACGGCATCAAACAGGAATTGGTGGGCTGAGGCTGTGACACTGCTGCTGTAATTAAAGATGGGAAGGTTTTAGTTGTGTTTGGGAGTTGAGGAAGATGATTTAGAAATAGCAGGTGTGGTTTATTAATGTATTCATTTTAGGTGGGGATAAAAATTGGCTGGAGAAATTTTTTAATGGTGGGCATTTTTTTTTTTGTGATTTTTCATCTGTTTGGGGGGAATTGTTTAAAATTGAGGGTTTAGTAGCTTGAGCAAAATTTTGGAGTTAACTGAGGAACTAAATTTTCGCGCTTCTAAATAGGTTTGGGGGTTTTTACTGGTTTTAATTTCCTGGATCTTTTTTTTTAATTTCCATTTTGGGCATAGTTTTGAATTTGATGGATGGGGTTTTTGCACAATTAAAAATTTTAATTTTTAGTGTACAATCCGTGGAAGCATGCCCAGTGGATGCACAAAACTAGAGAAATCAGTTGTCCACGGCAGGAAGTTTGAGAATGGTTTAAAAACCCCTTTGGGATTAAAGCAGCGCAGAGGAATTTGGTATATAAGGGAGGATCTTCAGTTTAAATAACCTGCTTTTTTTTGAAGACGGAAGTTTAGGGGGTATTGAATGGGGTTTGAATTAAATGTTTAGTTGGGATAATAACAGTATCTTTTTTTTAGAGTAATTCTTCTAACCTTTTGGGAACACCCCCGGTGAAAGTTCTTCGAGAAAATTTTTGTTTCTGGGGAAAAGGACAATAAATCTGGCCCCGATACAACACCCCCGACAAGAATTTAAAAATTAAATTTTGAGGTTTTACTATTGAGGGCAGTCTAGAAATGTTTTTTGTCATTAAGAAAAAATTTTGTCTGTAAAAAAAGATGTGGTTTCAATGAGCAAGTCTCCGGGTCGTAGATTTTTTAAAACCTTTGGGTTCCGCCTATTCCCCTTTTTGGGTTTTGGGAAAAGCAAATGGAGACTTCCCAGACATTTCATTGTTTTTGGGAAAAGATAAAATCCCGAAAACGTGTTTTATTTTGCAATATCGTCAAGGTAGGTTTTGGGGAAAACAAGGCCTTTACCCGGGCACAGCAGCTTGGGATCCAAAAATAACGCGATACCACTTCGTCCCGGCGTTTCCTCCACCCACCACGGAGGGCCAACAAAGGGGGGCAGTGTGCCGGCCCAATGGGCCAAAAAAGGCACGGCGCTTCCCCGAGTAAACCCCGAATATAGTGATACAGTCCAGGGTGAGGATCCAACGGGTAAACCCGACACCCCTTATCTGCAGCACTAACCCTACAGCAGTGTCTCTTCGGGGACACCGAAGAGAGGTACTACCAGCCGATTGACAGGAGCGGGCTCACTCCTGCCACCCGTCTACAGTGAAGCGTGGGCCAAAGGGAACGCAGAGGTATCCCTAGGCCACTAACCTCCTCCATACTGGAGAAGCGTGGGCAAAGGGAACGCAAAGGATCCCCAGAACACCATTTTCCCCTTACGGGACGCCGCACACGGCAAACATGCGGGTCGAAAAACCAACGGTGTTAATCGAAAATAAATAAAGCAACATAATCAAAGTATTTAAAGAAATATACGAAAAGGAACTAAATAACTGCAATACAAAATCTAAACCATAATATGTTGTAGTAAAACTTAAGTTTTTTCATCAGAAAAACAAAATTTGAACAAATGTTCATTTTCTAGTATAGGTCTGTGGTCTAGACGGAAAGGAAGAAAAGGGAAATTTGAATGGCAAGAAGAAGGGCCGAAAATAGAGAAAGATCACTAGGGCCCCGGGGCGTAAGCCCATGTTTCCCAAAGACAGTAAACCCCTTAGGTGGTGAGTGGTGAATTTGAGGTTTTATGGCGAAGACCCAAATTTTTATACTGCGCCAAACTTGTTTAAACTTTAAAAAAGGTTTATAAAATTTCTTTTAAAAAAAATTAAAATTTTAAAAAAAGTTAAAATTTATTTTCAATATATTTAAAATTCAGATTGGTAAAATTTCCCCCACCAAGTTTGAATATTGATAAAAGTTATTTTTTGTCTCGTGGGGAGTTAATTCTCCTTGTTATAATTTTTTCCATTTCTTTTAAGCAAAGTCGGGATTCGATTCAATATCGTCTTAGTCGTAGAAATCATTTTTTCCCTACTTTTGGGGTTTTTAAAGCTGGTTTTCGATCTATTGGGGTCATTTTTATGTCTAAAACTGTTTTAATTTTTTTTCTTTTTTTCTATCCCGAATTTTCTTTTTTTTTTTTTTTTTTAATGTAGGGCTAGAAGGGGGTTGAGGTTAGAGATTTAAATTTTGTGGTGGGGGCCGAGTTGGGCTTGTTTGAAGATGATTGGAAATAGGATGGATATTGATATATTTATTTTGGGAGTGGTTCAAGTAATTTTAAAGGCGGACATTTTATTGTGTTATATTTTCATCTGTTTGAGTGTATTATTTATGGTAGAGGTTTTGGGAGGGGTATGTTTGAGATAACTGGGGGACTATTAATTTACGTGTTTCCCGGATAAAAATATTTTTATTTGTTTTATCTCCTGTATTTGTTTCTCTATTTTCCACTTTGAGCATAGTTTTGAATCAGCAGTATGGGGTTGGGGCATTTAAAACATTTGGGCTCTAGACTGCAATCGGGAAGAGTCCAGCAGATGCACATCTAGAGCAGGTCAGGCCCACGGCGGAAGTTTGGGAAATGACCGAACCTCTGGCACTTAAAACAGCGCAGGGATCGGATGTATGGGCGTATTTTACAGTTGAGGTATCCGGTTTACGTGTGAATTTTTGGGTTTTAAGGGTAAAATTAAATGTTTTCGAATAATTGTTGAATCCTTTTTATTTTATTCTTCCCCGAAAAATACCCCCGACCAGAAAATCCATCAAGGGTTTCCGATCAGGGGGTTTTCATCAAACAGGGTCGGGAAAAGACACCACGGCAAGTGTTTAATGATTTTGGGAGGGAATATGGTTACGGGGAAACAAAAAAAGTTTTGTGAGGAGAAAAGACTTTTTTTTTAAGGCAGATATAGTTTCGATAAGAAGATCCCCGGGAAAGTAAACGTTTCACAATTTCGGGTTTACCCCCTATTCCCAAACAGAGCTTTTGAATGGCAAATGTTTATTTGAGACATGGCATTGTTAGGTAAAGATAAAACTAAAAATCGTGCATGTGTAGCAGTTTCGTCTATGTTAATTTTGGGGAAATTAAGGCCTTTACCCGGGCACAGCAGCAGGGTCCATAACAACGCGCCCCCCTTCATCCTGGCGTGCCTCCACCCACCACGGAGTCCAACAAGGGGGGGCAGTGTGCCGGTCAACTGGGCCAAAAACCAGGCACGGTGCTTTCCTGGTAACCCAGAAGATAGTGATACAGTCCCGGGTGAGGATCCAACGGGTAACCCGACACCCCTTATTCAGCACTAACCCAGCAGGTTTTTCCCTTTGGGGACACCGAAAAGAGGTATTTTCCAGCCGATTGACAGGAGCGGGCCACCCTGCCACCCCCACAGTGAAGCGTGGGCCAAAGGGGGAAAGCAGAGGTACCCCAGGAAACCCCTCCCCCTACTGGAGAAAGGGGGGCAAAGGGGAAAAAGGGTCCCCAGAAACCATTTTCCCCCCGGGACGCCCCCACGGGAAACATGCGGGTGGAAAACCAACGTTGTTAGTCGAAAACAAATAAAAATAACATAATCAAAGTAGTAAAATAAATATACGAAAAAGAAACTAAATTAACGCAATAAAAAATGTAAACCATAATATGTTAGATAAAACGTAATTTTTTTTCATCAGAAAACAATTTGAACAAAGTTTTTTTTTTTAGTATGTCTGTGGTCTAGACGGGAAAAGAAGAAAAGGGAAATTTGAATGGAAAGGGAGAAGATCCGAAGATAGAGAAAGATCACTAGGGTACCCTGGGTTCGTGAAGCCCATGTTTACCAAAGACAGTAAACCCCTTGGGGAGAAAAGATCACTAGGGACCTCGAAACGTGAAACCGTATCACCAAAGAAGGTGAGCCCCTGAGGGGTGAGGCTGTTGTGAGGGAACGATAATAACATCAAAGTGGGCCATTTTATTTAAATTCTAGGGCGGCGGACTGTTTCGCTGATGTTACTTCGAGGAATAAGTCCCCGGAGCGCATCTTACGAATAGTCTTAACCTGCCCTATATTGCTCGTGATCGCTTTCTCGATCAGAAAAGGAGATACGTTTGAAAAGGTATTTGGTGTTTTAATGATAAAGAATCTAGCAGAATCGCTAAATTCTTGTTGCTGTGCTTGAGATGGAAATTTAATTTTATTCGAAACAATTTGTTGCTCCACTATGGGAGAAGTTGACGGATTCTGGCCTCCGTCGGGGCACAAAGAGAACCCTGGGCTCAATGACGGGGTCGAGTTTTCAACCCGGTCAGCCCAGGAAAGAGTATTTGTTGATGACGCTAGAGAGGACGTATTTGTCTCCATAGGAGGCAGCAAAACGTTATTCTCTTTGGTTGTACTCATTTTGTTTGGCAGTACGGATTCCTTCCAGTTCCATCAGGGCCCCCGCTAGGCCCTGAATTCCCACACTTTTCTAACGTGCCAAGTGTAACCGCCGGAGGATTCTTCAAAGCTAGACGACGGGGAAAACCCCCTAACGTGCTGCCGGGCACGGTCCGGCCGAAGTCAAGGGGGATTTCTCGATATGAAGGAGTCCCCGCCGCCTTTAGCCATCCGCAACCTTTCCCCGCCCCCGGGGGACCGCTTTAGGCAGAGCGCCCTTTAGAGCCGAAATCGGTGGCGCACGCAATTTTCCCGCCGCATCCCCCCTCCCCGCGGACCCTTTTCCACCCCCCCCAAAGTATCCCTCCCGGGGAGAGGCAAATAAAGGGTGGTACTGGGGCCCCCTGAGCAAAAAGGTCAGGTATGCAGAATCGGCATTGATACCGCCGTCGACCTGTTTTTATTTTAATGAAAAATATATATATATTTTTTTTAAATTTTTAAAAACGTATTTTATGTTTTTTTTGTTTTTTTATTTTTTTGTAAACAATGTTAAAAAAATTAAAAAAATGAAAACTATAATTGGTGGTTTTTTAAAAGGGGAACAGGGGATATTTTTATCACAAAACCATAAACGAAAACTATCCCCAAAACATACAAATGTCCAAAAAAAAAAAAGGGGGAGAGGGGGGAGAGGGGAAAAAAGACCTAGGGAAACCTGGGGGGCGTGGGGAAAAGGGGGAGTGAGTAAATTTTGGGGTTTTAGGGCCCAAGAGCCAATTTTGGCTATACTGCGCCAAACATTTTTTTAAAACACTTTAAAAAAGGTTTTTAAAAAATTTTCTTTTAAAAAATTTTAAAAAAATTTTAAAAAGTAAAAAATTCATTTTCAATATATTTGTTTAGATTGGTGGGGGAGAAATTCCCCCCAATTTTGGGTTTGGGTATTCAGAAAAGTTATTTTCTGTGTCTCGTGGGAAAAGCAAAAAAAATCTCCTTTGTTTGGGTTTTTCCTTTTTTTTAACGAATGGGGATTGGATTTCAATATTTTCCCGACGTCAAACAATCATTTCTTCCCCTCGTCTGTTGTATACCTTTCAGAAGCCGTTTTTTTTTGGTCTAGGGGAGTCTTTTTTGTCTAAAACTGTTTTAATTAATTTTTTCTTTTTTTCCTACCCCGAATTTTCCCCTTTTTTATTTTTTTTAAAGGGTGGGGTAGAAGGGGGTTGAGGTTCAGAGACGGTAACTTCTGTGGTGGATGGCACGAGTTGGGTTTTGGTTGCAGATGATGTGGGAATGGGGAGGGATATTGATTTTTTTGTTTTGGGGAGTGGTTCAAGTAATTTTAATGGCGGACATATTATTTTTGTTATATTTTCATCTGTTTGAGTAGCATTATTTAGGGGTTAGAAGTTTTGGTAGCTTGAGCGTATTTTGGATATCTGTGGGCTATTAATTTACGTGCTTCCGGGTAAGAAATATTTTTTTTTGTTTTTTTCTCCTGTATTTGTTTCTCTATTTTCCACTTTTTGGGGATAATTTTGAATCAGCAGTATGGGGTTGAGAAAGAAAAACAAATTTTGGGCCCCAGGGCTGGGAATCTGTCGAAGCATGTCCAAAGATGCACATCTAGAGCAAAGTCAATTGTCCGCGGCAGGAAGTTTAGGAGACCGAACCTCTGGCACTTAAAACAGCGCAGAGGATTCGGTATGTATGGGCGCATTTTTCAGTTGAGGTATCCCGGGTTTTAGGGAGATGGAAGTTTTTTTGGGCTTTGGAAAAAATTAAATTGTTTTGTCGGAAGAACTGTTGAATCTTTTTTTTGGTAATTTTTTACTTGGGTTACACCCCTGATCAGGAAAATCCCTTTAAGAATCTCCGACTCAGGCGTATTCAACAAAATCAGGTTCAGAAATGACACCTCTGCAGGTGTTTAGGGGGATTTAAGAGGGGTTATAAATTACAGGCGAGTTAAGGAAAAATTTTTTGCGAGAAGAAATGACTTTTGGTTTTTAAAGCAAAAATGGTTTCAAAAGTAGATCCCCGATCTTTAAACGTTTTATAGATTTCGGTTCACCAAAAACCCATTCCTAGTAATGCTTTTTTGGTATTGCAAAAAAGGGGATTTATTTAACATATCGTTATTTGGAGAGAAATGAGTAAAAATCTTGCATTTTTTGATAGTTGATCAACGTTTAGGGGGGAAAAGAGGCCTTTACCCGGGCACAGCAGCTTTGGGGTCCATAATAACGCGTATACCACTTCGTCCTTTGGGGTCCCACCCACCACGGAAACCAACAAAAGGAAAACCCGGGCATCTGGCCAAAACCAGGCACGGCGCTTTCCCAGTGAGTGAGTGAATGTAGGGTTTTTTGGCGCAAGAGCCAATTTTGGCTATACTGGGCCAAACATTTGTTTAAAAAATTAAAACAGACAGAATATTAAAAACATTTAAAAACAGTTTTAAAAAAAAATAAAATTTCAAATAACGTATAAAACAGTTTTCAAGTAATAAAGCAAAAAAAAATTTGGTGCGGGGGGTTTTCCCCCCCACACAAGTCAGCAAAGTATCTTAAAAAAAAAAAGTATGGGGGTAAAAAATCAAACTTTGTTTAGTAAAAATTTTTTCTTAAAACAATCTTTTTTTAGTAAAAATTAGTTGTTTCCTTTCCAAAAAAGTGTTGGAGTTATCGCTCCCAAATAAGGCTCAGGGTTTGTTCCTATAGATTTCTCTCATGACAAATTTATCATCAGGATTCGTTTCGATATCATTTGGTCACGTCATAAAATTCATGTCTTCCCCATCCGTTTTTTATTCTTACGGGTTTTAGGATTTTCAAGGGTTATGGGTTTATCCATTTTAATATCTATTACAGTCTTGGTTCTTTTTTTTTTCGTCCCGAAGTTTTTTCTTTTTGAATTTGTTTTTTTGTTGAGCCAGAAGGGGGTTGATTTTTGGGAATTTGGGACGGGGAAGGGTTTGGGGGATGAAGGTTTAAGAGGGGTGAATATATTGTTGCGGGAAAGGGGTTATTGGGGTGTAGGAGTAGGCGATTGAGGACCCGGGACAAATTATTAGATGTGGTGGGAGTAATATCTATTACAGAAATAGGATGTTGAGATTCGATCATGAATTGTAACAGAAGATGGGGATGGTAAGAGTGTTGCCTGGGTTGATGAGAAGATTTAACAACTGCAACGACCGAGGAGGAATGTGACTTCGGAACGGATTTTAAAAGGGTTTTTAAAAAGTTTCAATGGGGGGCAAACTATTTTGAATATTTTCACCCCTTTTGCGTAGTGGAAACAGTAGGGGGTTTGGTAACCTGAGGGAAGATTGGGGAATTGGGGCTATTAGTTTTTGGTTTCATATGGTATATTTCTATTAGTTTTTATAACCTGTATTTTTTTTAGTTTTCCATTTTTAGCATAACTTTTAATTTGATGGATGGGGGCCCGGTACAATTAACAATTTCGTCTAGAGTACAATCCGTGGAAGAATCCCCAAAGGATGCAAATCTAGAGCATGTTAATTGACCACGGCAGGCAGTTTGAGTGCTCGAACCTCTGGCACTTGTAACAGCGCAGAGGATTTGGTATATAGGGACGGATTTCAATTTAAATAACCAGCTTTTATTGTAGTTAAAGGGGTTTTTGGGGTATTGAACGTTAAAAAATTAAGTGTTTAGTGGGTATAATGTGGGTATCTTTTTTTAAAGTGATTCTTCTGACTTGCACTACACCCCGATCTGAAAAAACCGTCTAGTATTTCAGCCCTCAGAAGTTCCCAAAAGTCAGGTTCTGAAATTACACCCCGACGGAATTCAGTGTGAGTGAGTGAGTAATGTAGGGTTTTATGGGAAGGCCCAATTTTTGGGTATACTCGCCCAAAAATTTGTTAAAAACTTTAAAAAAATTATTAAAATAAATGACATATATATAATTTTTTTTTATATGTGCTGCCTGCATGCCCCACACATAAAAATGAAAGTTAGAACAATTAAAAAAAATTTGTTAAATTAAATATAAAATCCAAATTTTTTAAAAATTTTGGGATTCCCCCCACCAAGTCAGACCATATATTAAATTTAAAAAACAATTAAAAAAATAAGAATGGAACATGTTAGTTTAAAACAAAGTCAGGTAATAAAATTTAAAAAAAAATATATATATATATTTAGCTTTTTTTGTCCTGAATCGAGTTGGTGTTAACTTGCGTATATATGCTTGAGGATCGTTTAAAACTTTTTTTTGATTTCTTGAATTTTCCGAGGATCTGGCTCTTTTTTCCTCTACGTCATAGAAAATATGTCTTCGTCATCAGTAGAAACCTTGAGGGTTGGCTTTGGGGTTTTATGTGGGAGTCTTTTTTATTTCTATTATTTTTGTATTTTGGGGCGTTTTCTTCACTTCTTGAATTTCGTTGGGATGCGTTAAAATGTTCTTTTTTGGGATGTAGTAGTTGTAGACTCTGATATGGAAACTGATGATTAAATCAGTTGATAAGGGGCAAATTTATTAGAAGTTGTAAGAACTGTAGGTTTTTCAGTTATAACGATGGCGGAAGTATTTGGCTTTTGGGTGGGGGAAAGAGTAGAAAGTAATGGTATTGGTAAAAAAGACTCGTTTTGAGTTGTTGGTAACAGATGAGGGGGGTGGGAGCAGTATCTATTACAGGAACAGAGGGCCGAGACCTGATGATGAACACCCCGGGAGTGGAATCAAGAGCTTTGAGTTGTTGTAGATGATTTGGTAACTGTGGGGAATTTTAGAAGGCATTGTTTTGGGAACAGATGTTAAAGGTTGTAGTAGTTTTGGTGGACAACTATTTTTGTAATATTTCATGGGTTTTGGGGTTTTTTTGGGTTACAGTTGGGGGTTTAGTAGTTGAGCGTATGTTTGAGATATTTGTGGGACATTAATTTACTGCTTCTGATAAGAAATTTTTTTTATTAGTTTTTTTTTCCCTGTATTTGTTTCTCTATTTTCCATTTAGGCATATTTTGGAATCTGATGGATGAGGTTGTAGCAGTTTTACTTTTTGGGCTCTAGAATGCATCTGTGGAAGCGTGTCCAACAGATGCACATCTAGAAAGTAATTTTCCCGCGGCAGGAATTTTAAATGGCCGAACCCTGGCATTTGAAAAAGCGCAGAGGGTTCGGTATAAAAGGATTTTCAATTCAGATATCCAGTTTTTATTGCGTTTGGGTTTTGGGCTTTAAATGTTAAAATTAAATGCTTTGTGGGAAAAATTTTAAGTTTTTTTTTATTGGATTTTTGATTGAGTAACCCCCGATCAGAGAACCCTTCAAGTTTTTTTAATTCAGGAGTGCCTATCAATGGTTTGAAATAACCCCTCTGCAAGAGTTTAGAATTTGTGCGGAGTTACATTTAATGACGAGTTTAAAAGGGGAGAAGAAAAGACTTTGTTTGGACAGCGGAATTCGTTTCAATAAGTAGATCCCCGGGCGCAATCGTTTAACCGATTTCGGTTCACCACCCATTCCGATTAGGGCTTTTTGGATAGCAAAAGGCGAATTTTTGGACTTTTTGTTGGAAAGAAATAATTAAAAAACTGGGATGTTGTGAAACTGTATCAATTTAGGGTTTGGGGAATACGAGGCCTTTCCCGGGGACAGCAGCGGGGTCCATAACAACCCTATTTTCCACTTCATCCTGGCGTGCCCCCACCCACCCGGGTCCAACAAGGAGGCAGTGTCGGGCAACTGGTCAAAAACCAGGGGGTTTCCTGGGGTAACCCCGAATAAGTGATACAGTCCAGGGGGAGGGGTCCAACGGAAACCCGACACCCCCATTCAGCACTAACCCTTTAAAACAGGTTCCCCTTTGGGGAAACCCAAGAGATACACCCGCCGATTGAAAGGGCGGGCCACCCCCGCCACCCGTCTACAGTGAAGGTGGGCCAAAAGGGGGAGGGTATCCCTAGGCACTAATCTCCATATTGGAGAAGGTGGGGAAAGGGAACGCAAAGGGTCCCCAGAACACCATTTTCCCCTTACGGACGCCGCACACGGCAAACATGGGGTCGGAAAACCAACTTGTTAGTTGAAACAAATAAAGAAACATATTCAAAGTATTTAAAAAAATATAGAAAAAAAACTAAATTAACGCAATAGAAAATCTAAACCATAATATGTTAGTAGTAAAACTTAAGTTTTTTTATCAGAAAACAAATATTGAACAAATGTTCATTTTTTTAGTATAGGTCGTGGTCTAGACGGAAAGGAAGAAAAGGGGAAAATTTTAATGGCAAGGAGAAGGGCCGAAAATAGAAAGACCTGGGTATCCTGGGGCGAAACCCATGTTTTTAAAAAACAGTAAAACCCTTTGGAAGAGAAAAAAAGATCACTAGGGCACCTCGGGGCGTGAAACCCCTACTCACCTAAAAAGGTAGCCCCTGAGGGGACTGGAATTCAGAGATCATGGGGAGTTACTAGGAGGGGGGAGTCAAGAAAGGTTTTAGCAGATAAATAGGACTTGACGAATAGCAGAATTGTTTCAACAAGTAAACGCCAGATTTCATTTTTTTTCTGATTTGGCTCCCAAATTTCTTAAGAGCTTTGAAAAAGCAAAAAAGGGGATTTACAGGACATTTATTGTTAGGAAAAAAGAATATGAAGAAACGGGATTTTAGCAATATCATCAATGGTAGGTTTTGGGTTTCGGCCTTTTCCCGGGACGCAGCTTGGAATCCATAAGAACGCGTATACCATTTCATCCTGGCGTCCTCCACCCACCACGGGCCAACAAGGGGGGCAGGGGGCCGGTCAATCCAAAACCAGGCACGGCGCTTACCTGGGTAAACCCCGAATATAGTGATACAGTCCCGGGGGGAGGGGTCCAACGGGGAAACCGACCCCTTTTCCGCACAAACCCTTTTGCGGTTCTTCGGGGACACCGAAAAGAGGTACTCAGGGTTGAGGGGGGGGGCCACCCGCCACCCGTCTACAGTGAAGCGTGGCCAAAGGGGCGCGAGGTTTCCCCAGGCCCAACCTCCTCCTACTGGGAAGCGTGGGCAAAAGGGAAAACTGGGTCCCCAGAACACCATTTTCCTTAGGACCCCCACACGGGAAACATCGGGGGCGGAAAAAACGTTGTTAGTTAAAACAAATAAAGGAACATAAAAAGTATTCAAAAAATATACGAAAAAAACCAAATTCCCAAAAAAGAAAATTAAATAAATATTTAGTAATAAAAGTAAATTTTTCCAGAAAAAAAAATGTTGAATAAAGTTCTTTTTAAGATTTCTTTTCAGACGGGAAAAGAAGAAAAGGGGAAAATTTGAATCGAAGAAGGGCCGAAAATAGAAAGATCACTGGATGGGTTCGTGAAGCCCATGTTTACCAAAAACAGTAAACCCCTTAGGAGGAGGAAAAATCACTAGGGGACCTCGGGGCGTAAACCCGTACTCACCCAAAGAAGGTGAGCCCCTAGGGGGGGCCCCTTTTCCCAGAGTACACCCAGAATATGTGATACAGTCCAGGGGTGGGGTCCGGTAAACCCGACCCCCTTATCTGCAGCACAACCCCCAAAGTTCCTTTGGGGGCACCGAAGGAGGGGCACCAGCCGATTGAAGGGGGCGGGTTTTTACTCCTGCCACCCGTCTACAGTGAAGGTGGGGCCAAGTTTGAGTGGTAGTGAATGAGGGGTTTTATGGCGCAAGGCCAATTTTGGCTATACTGCGCCAAACATTTTTAAAACATTAAAACAGACGAATATGGATTTAAAAATACAGTTTTAAAAAGATAAAATTTTTAAAAAACTATAAAACAGTTATCAAGTAATAAAAGCAAACAAAATTTGGTGTGGAGGTTTTCCCCCCCCAAAGTCAGACAGTATCTTAAAATGTATGGATAAAGATAAAATTTTGTTTTGAAAAAAAGTTTTGTCTTAAACAATCTATTTAAAAAAAAAATTAGTTTTTTTCCCTTTTCCTAAAACGTGTTGGTGAGTAGTGAGTGAATTTGGGGTTTTATGGCGCAAGACCAATTTTGGCTATACCAAAACATATGTTTAAACTTTAAAAAAGGTATAAAAAATTTCTGTTAAAAATTTAAAATTTTAAAAAAAAAAGGTATAAGATTTATTTTCAATATTTTTAAAAAATTCAAATTGGTGGGGAGAATTCCCCAAGTTTCCGGGTATTGAAAAAAGTTATTTTCTTGTCGTGGGGTATGAGTGAGTGATGGTTTTTCCCCAAGAGCCAATTCTGGCTATACTGGAAACATTTTTTTAATTTCCATAAAACTTTTTAAAAAGTTAAAATTTTAATTAAAGATATAACTTATATTTAAGCAAAAAATATTCATTATAAAATTTTAAAAATTCATATTTAATTTTACATTTTTTTAAAAATGGAAAAGTGTGAACAAAAAAACATGAAAATAGTTTAAAATATTAACCATTATATCTTGTGTTCTAAAATATTAAATACAATGAAAAAATTTTTAATTTCTTCGATTTCTGGGGGGGTGTCAAGAAATGAGAAAACCAGTGGGTGTGTGATGATCTATAGATTTTTCATCTACATCGTATATAATCATATCCTCGTCTTCTGAATCAAATGAATGTGTTTTCTGGTGTGTGAGGTGTCTTTTTAATTTTTAAATTTTTGCCTTTTGTTTTTTTGAACGCCTTTTCGTTTTTTTGAGTTTTTTTTTAACTTTTGGAATTTTAGAAGTGTTAGAAGGTTCATTATTGGATGCAGTATCTGCTGATTCTGATAAACTGATCTAATTTCAGTTGATAGTGCAGCAAATTTTTGGAAATTGGGGGAAAAAAACTTTATGGTTTTTTTAAATCTGAAGGGGAAGTATTTAAGCTATTGCCAGCGGAAAAGAGTAGTGGAAGAATGGGTATTGGTAAAAAAGTTTCATTTTGTATTGGGGGTAATATTGCAGATGTGGAAGGTATGTCATTAGATATAGGAATAGTTGGGGGATTCTGATATTGTGGTGTGAAAATTGGTGGCTTGAGTGGAACAGCGTTTGGGGAAACTGTAGGAATAGATGCGTTTTTTTTTGTTTCGGATGGATGAAGCCGGTTGAAGTAGTTTTAAAGGGGGGCACTTTTTTTTTTGTAATATTTTCATCTGTCTTGTAAAGGGATGTTATTGATGATTTAGCGCCGGGGAAATGTCTGTGATAAAGGTGGGCTATTAACTTTCGGGCCAAGTAGGTTATATTTTTTTAGTTTTAATTTTTGTATTTTTTTTTCAGTTTTCCATTTTGGGCAAAGTTTGAATCGGCGGAATGAGGTTAAAACAGTTAACGTTTTAGTTCTAGGGTGCAATCTGCAGAAGGATGTCCTACAGATGCACACCAGAGCGGTTAGTTGTCCGCGGGGAATTTGGGGGAGGACCGAACCCTGGCATTTAAAACAGCCAGAGGTTTCGGTATGTATGGGCGTTTTTTTAATTTAAAGGGTAGCCGGCTTTATTGTTGTCTAGTTTGGCAAAAAGTTAAAATTTAAAGTTTTTCGGATTTTTGATGCACTTTTTTAAATTGTTTTTTTCTGACCTGAATTACCCTGTTCAGAAAATCCATCAAGGATTTCCGGTTCAGGAGGGTCAACAGGTCAGGTTCAGATATGACACCGCGACATGAGTTAAGGTTTTATGAGGACTTATTGTTACTGTTAATTAAAAAAGTTTTTTCAAAAAAGAAAAGCGGTTTTTTTAAAGAGAAAGTGTTTTAATCAGTAAATCACCGGGTCGTAATCTTTTAACGATTTAGGTTCACCCCCTATTCCTATGAGGGCTTTTTTGCAAAAGGAGATTTAGATGACACATTTGGAAGAGAAATCAATAAAAATCTGGTATTCGTAGAGATCTGATCAAGTTAAGTTTGGGCAAAATTTAAAGGCCTTTTCCCCGGGACAGCAGTTGGGGGTCCAAACGCGTATACCACTTCATCCCCCGGGGTCCCCCACCCACCACGGGTCCAACAAGGGGGGCAGTGTGCCGGTCAACTGGCCAAAACCAGGCACGGGTTACCGGAGTACACCGTTAAGTACAGTCCCGGGTGAGGGATCCAACGGGGAAACCCGACACCCCTTATCTCACACTAACCCTTTGCAGTGTTCTTCGGGGACACCGAAGAGGTAATACCAGCCGATTGACAGGGCGGGCCACCCTGCCACCCGTCTACAGTGAAACGGGCCCAAAAGGGGAAAGCAGAGGTATCCCCAGGACTAACCCCCCCATACTGGGCGGGCAAAGGAAAAGGGATCCCCAGAACACCATTTTCCCCTTTCGGGGGCCCCCACACGGGAAACATCGGGCGAAAACCCAAAGTTTTAATCAAAACAAAAAAAGTAACATAATCAAAGTATTTAAAAAAAAATACGAAAAAAAGGGAAATAAACTAACCAATACAAAAAAGTAAAACCATAATTTGTTTAGAAAAAGTATGTTTTTCACTAAAAAAAAATTTTAAAAAGGCATTTTAGTATAGGTCTGTGGTCTGCGGGAAAAAAAGAAAAGGGGAAAATTTTAATGGCAAGAAGGAGGGCCGAAAAAAGAAAGATCACTAGGGTACCCTGTTCGTGGGCCCCTTTTTAAAAACAGTAAACCCCCTTTTGGAGAAGGAAAAGATCACAGGGGACCCGGGGGGAAACCCCCAAACCTAAAGAAGGTGACCCCCCGAGGGGGTAAAACGTGTTAGTTAGCCCCAAAAAAGGGTCCCGATTTGTTCCTATAGATTTCTCTTTTGACTTTTTCCTCAGGGTTCTTTTTGATTTCTTTTTTTCCGCTACAAACATGCTTCCCCCATCCGTTGTATATTTTCGTTTGAGGTTTTAGGCTTATGTTATCCATTTTACCCTTTCAGCTTGAAATTTTTTTCCCTTTTTTTATCCCCAAAATTTCTTTTTTTAATTTTCGTTTTTTTGGGCCGAAGGGGGTTTTATTTTGGAATTGGATGAGGGGGCGGGGCAGGTTTTAAAAGGTTTGGGGGGGAACATTTTTGGGGCGGGTTTTTGGTGAGGAGTAGGCGTTGGGGTTTGGTTATGAATTTGGGAGCAAATGTGCTTGAGTGGAAGCAGCGATTTCGGGAAATGTAGGAATAGATGCAGTTTTATTTTGCGGGGGATGGATGAAGCCGGTTTAAGTAGTTTTTTAAAAGGGGGGCACTTTATTTTTTTAAATTTTTTTTCATCTGTCTGTGTAGGAGTTTTTGATGTTTAAACCTGGGGAAAATGTCTTGATGGTGGGCTATTAAATTTCGGGCTTCTAAGTAGGTTATATTTTTTTTGTTTTAATTTTTGTATTTGTTTTTCAGTTTTCCATTTTGGGGATAACTTTGAATTTGATGGATGGGGCCTGGTACAATTAACACATTTCGCTCTAGAGTACAATCCGTGGAAGAATGCCCAACGGATGGCAATATCTAGAGCATGTTAATTGACCACGGCAGGCAGTTTAGAGTGCTCCGAACCTCTGGCACTTGTAACAGCGCAGAGGATTCGGTATATAGGGACGGATTTACAATTTAAATAACCAGCTTTTATTGTAGCTAAGTGTGCTCTTTGGGCTATTGAACGCTAAAAATTAAGTGCGTTTAGTGGGTATAATGTGGGTATCTTTCTTAAAGTGATTCTTCTGACTTGCACTACACCTCCGATCTGAAAAATCCGTCTAGTATTTCAGCCCTCAGAAGCAAGCTTTTCCGCTAAATGTCAGGTTCTGAAATTACACCCCGACCGGAATTCAGTGTGAGTGAGTGAGTGAATGTAGGGTTTTATGGCGTAAGTGTCAATTTGGCTATACTGCGCCAAACATTTGTTAAAAATCTTAAAATAATTATTAAAATAATAATATGACATATATATAATTTTTTTATATATGTGTACGTGCCTGCATGCACACACACATAAAAATGAAAAAGTTAGAACAATTGGTAAATAATTTGTGCCAAAATTAAATATAAAATCCAATTTTTAAAAATTTATGGGATTTGCCCCACCAAGTCAGACCATATATTAAATTAAAAACAATTGAAAAAATAAGAATGGAACATGTTAGTTTAAAACAAAAGTCAGGTAATACAAGTTAAAAAAAATATATATATATATTTAGCTTTATTTTGTCCTGAATCGAGTTGGTGTTAACTTGCGTATATATGCTTGAGGATCGTTTAAAACATTTTTGATTTCTTTTGAATTTATCCAGAGGATCTGGCTCGTTTTCCTCTACGTCATAGACAATCATAAGTTCCTCGTCATCAGTAGTACCTTGAAAAAGTTGGCTTTCAGTTTATGCGTGTGGAGTCATTTTATTTCTACTACTGGTTTTGTATTTTGGGGCGTTTTCTTCACTTCTTGAATTTCCGTTGGGATGCGTTAAAATGTTCTTTATTGGATGTAGTAGTTGTAGACTCTGATATGGAAAACTGATGATTAAATCAGTTGATAGAGTGGCAAATTTATTAGAAGTTGTAAGAACTGTAGGTATTTCAGTTGATAACGATGAAGCGGAAGTATTTAGGCTATTGCTAGGGGAAGTAGTAGTATTAGTAATGGTATTGGTAACAAAGACTCGCTTTGAGTTGTTGTTGGTAGTATTGCAGATGATGGGTGGGGAGCAAAGTATCTATTACAGGAACAGATGTCGAGACTCTGATGATGTAACAGCCGCAGGAGATGCGAATGGCAAGAGCTGTGCTTGAGTTGTTGTAGATGATTTGGTAACTCTGTAGGAATTTTAGAAGGCATTGTTTTCGGAACAGATGTTAAAGGTTGTAGTAGTTTTGGGTGGACATACTATTTTTGTAATATTTCATCGGTTTGGGTTGTTAAAGCTACAGTTGAGGGTTTAGTGCAGTTTGAGCGTATGTTTGAGATATTTGTGGGACCATTAATTCTTTACGTGCTTCTGATAAGAAATATTTTATTAGTTTTTTATTTCCTGTATTTGTTTCTCTATTTTCCATTTAGGCATATTTTGGAATCTGATGGATGAGGTTGTGAAAGCAGTTTATACATTTTGCCTCTAGAATGCATCTGTGGAAGCGTGTCCAACAGATGCACATCTAGAGCAAGTAAGTTGTCCGCGGCAGGAAGTCGAGAATGGCCGAACCTCTGGCATTTGAAAACAGCGCAGAGGGTTCCCGGTATATAGGGACGGATTTTTGCCAATTCAGATATCCAGCTTTTATTGCGTTTGGTAGTTTTGGGCTATTAAATGTTAAAAATTAAATGCTTTGTGGGAATAATTACAGTCTTTTTATTGATTCTGATTCTGAGTAACACCCTGATCAGAGAAGCCTTCAAGTATTTCTAATTCAAGAGTGCCTATCAAGTCAGGTTCTGAAATAACACCTCTGCAAGAGTTTAGAGATTTGTGCGGAGTTACATTTAATGACGAGTTTAAAAGGCGAAGCGAGAAGAAAAGACTTTGTTTGGACAGCGGAATTCGTTTCAATAAGTAGATCCCCGGAGCGCAATCGTTTAACCGATTTCGGTCTTCACCTCACCTATTCCTGATTAGGGCTTATGGATAGCAATGGCGAATTTTTGGACATTTCATTGTTAGGTAAAGAAATAATTAAAAATCTGTATGTTGTGAAACTGTATCAATGTTATGTTGGGTAATACGAGGCCTTTACCCAAGCACAGCAGCTTGGGATCCATAACAACGCGTATGCTACCACTCTCATCCTGGCGTGCTCCACCCACCACGGAGTCCAACAAGGAGGCAGTGTGCTGTCAACTGGTCAAGAACCAGCTACCTGGAGTATTAATTCCAGAATATAGTGATACAGTCCAGGTGAGGATCCAACGGGTAAAACCCTGACACCCTTATCTGCAGCACTAACCTCTGTTAGCAGTGCTCCCCTTCGGGGACACCGAAGAGAAAATACACAGCCGATTGAGGAGCGGGCTCACCTGCCACCCGTCTACAGTGAAGCGTGGGCCAAAGTGCAGAGGTGTATCCCTAGGCTACTAATCTCCATATTGGAGAAGGTAAGTAAAGGGGAACGCAAAGATCCCCAGAACACCATTTTCCCCTTACGGACGCCGCACACGGCAAACATGTGGTCGGAAAACCAACGTTGTTAGTTGAAACAAATAAAGAAACATATTCAAAGTATTTAAAGAAATATAAATGAAAAGAAAACTAAATTAACGCAATAGAAAAATCTAAAACCATAATATGTTAGTAGTAGGAAACTTAAGTTTTTTCATCAGAAAACAAATATTGAACAAATGTTCATTTTTATTAGTATAGGTCTGTGGTCTAGACGGAAAAGGAAGAAAAGGGAAATTTGAATGGCAAGGAGAAGGGCCGAAAATGAGAAAGATCACTAGGGTATCCTGTCAGAAGCCCATGTTTACCAAAGACAGTAAAACCCCTCTTAGGAAGAGAGAAAAGATCACTAGGGCACCTCTGGGAGCGTGAAACCCGTACTCACCTAAAGAAGGGGTGAGTTCCCCTGAGGGGACTGGAATTCAGAGATTCATGGGGAGTTACTAGGGAGGGGGAGAGTCAAGAAAGGTTTTAGCAGATAAATAGGGACTTGACCGAATAGCAGAATTAGTTTCAACAAGTAAATCGCCAGATTTCATTTTTTTTACTGGGCTGATTTCGGCTCACCAATTGCTTGAAGAGCCTTTGGTAACAGCAAAAGGAGATTTACAGGACATTTCATTGTTAGGCAAAAGAGAATATGAAGAAACGTGTATTTTAGCAATATCATCAATGGTAGAGATTGTGGGTACGCGGCCTTTACCCGGCACAGCAGCTTGGAATCCATAAGAACGCGCGTATACCATTTCCTCATCCTGGCGTGCCTCCACCCACCACGGAGTCCAACAAGGGAGGCAGTGTGCCGGTCAATCACAAAACCAGGCATCATAATGGCGCCAGCTTTACCTGGAGTACACTCCAGAATATAAAGTGATACAGTCCAGGGTGTGAGGGATCCAACGTAAACCCGACACCCCTTATCTGCACTAACCCTAATAGCAGGTTCTTCGCTGGGGACACCGAAGAGGTACTACCAGCCGATTGACAGGAGCGGGCTCACCCCGCCACCCGTCTACAGTGAAGCGTGGGCCAAAGGGGAACGTGCAGAGTGTATCCCTAGGCCAACCTCCATGCTACTGGAGAAGCGTGGGCAAAGGGAAACGCTGCGATCCCCAGAACACCATTTTCCTTACGGGACGCCGCACACGGCAAACAACATGCGGGTCGGAAAACCAACGTTGTTAGTTAAAACAAAATAAAGGAACATACCAAAGTATTCCAAAGAAATATACGAAAAAGGAAACCAAATTCCACAAATAGAAAATCTAAATCATAATATGTTAGTAATAAAAGTAAGTTTTTCACTAGAAAACAAATGTTGAATAAAGTTCATATTGTGTAAGATTATCTGTATTCTATAGACGGGAAAAGAAGAAAAGGGAAATTTGAATGGCGCGAAGAAGGGCTGAAAAATGAGAAAGATCACTAGGCAAATTTGGGTTCGTGAAGCCCATGTTTACCTACAAAGACAGTAAACCCCTTAGGAGGAGTGAAAAGATCACTAGGCACCCTCGGGAGCGTGAAACCCGTACTCACCTAAAAGAAGGTGAGCCCCTGAGGGGACGGCGCTTTACCCAGAGTACACCCAGAATATAGTGATACAGTCCAGGGTGTGAGGATCCGGGTAAACCTGACACCCCTTATCTGCAGCACAACCTTATGTTAGCAGTGTCTCTTCGGGGACACCGGAAGAGAGGGGTACTACCAGCCGATTGACAGGGAGCGTTTTTCCACTCCTGCCACCCGTCTACAGTGAAGCGTGGGGCCAAGTGTAGAGAGTGAGTGAGTGAATGTAGGTTTTATGGCGCAAGAGCCAATTTTGGCTATACTGCGCCAAACATTTGTTAAAACATTAAAACAGACAGAATATGTGTGTTACTAATAATACAGTTTTAAAAAGATAAAATTTCAAATAACGTATAAAAACAGTTATCAAGTAATAAAAGCAAACAAAAATTTGGTGTGGAGGTTTTCCCACCACACAAGTCAGACAGTATCTTAAAATGCTATGGATAAAAGATCAAACTTTGTTTTGTAAAAAAGTTTGTGTCTTAAACAATTCTATGTTAATGTACCTTTAGGTTAAGCTTCCCTTCCTAAAACGTGTTGGTGAGTGAGTGAGTGAATTTAGTTTTATGGCGCAAGACAATTTTGGCTATACCGTTTTCAAACATATGTTTAAACATTAAAAGGTATATAAAATTTCTGTTAAAAAATTTTTAAAAATCTTAAAAAAAAAAAAGGTATATAAAGGATTTATTTTCAATATATTTAAAATTCAAATTGGTGGGGAGAATTCCCCCACCAGTTTCACAGGTATTGAGAAAAGTTATTTTCTGTGTCTTGTCGGTGAGTGAGTGAGTGAGTGAAGCCTTTTATGCAAGAGCCAATTCTGGCTATACTGGTACAAACATTTGTTTTAATTTCCATAAAAACTTTTTAAAAAGTTAAAATTTTAATTAAAGATATAACTTATATTTAAGCATAAAATATTTTCCACATTATAAAATTTTAAAAATTCATATTTAATTGTTACATTTTATTAAATGGCAAAAGTGTGAACTAAAAACATCGAAAATAGTTTAAAATATTAACCATTATATCTTGTGTTCTAAAATATTCAAATACAATGAATAAATTTTAATTTCTTCTGATTTCTAGTGGGTGTCAAGAAATGAGAAAACCAGTGGGTGTGTGATGATCTATAGATTTTTCATCTACATCGTATATAATCATATCCTCGTCTTCTGAATCATAATGAATGTGCTTTTCTAGGTGTGTGAGGTGTCATTTAATTTTAATTGCCTTTTGTTCTTGAACGCCCTTTTCGATTTTTGAGTTTTGTTTTAATCTCTTTGGAATTTTAGAAGTGTTAGAAGGTTCATTATTGGATGCAGTATCTGCTGATTCTGATAAAACTGATACTAAATTTCAGTTGATAGTGCAGCAAATTTATTGGAAATTGTGGTGGAAAATAAACGTATCGGTTTTAAATCTGAATGGAAGTATTTAAGCTATTGCCAGCGGAAAGAAGCAGTAGTGGCAAGAATGTGGTATTGGTAACAAAGTTTCACTTGTATTGGTGGTGGCATTATTGCAGATGTGGGAAGGTATGTCATTAGATATAGGAATAGCTTGCTGATTCTGATATTGTGAAGCTGTTTGTACCATTGTGGGTGTGCTTGGAGTGGAAGCAGTATGACGATTTCGGAAACTGTAGGAATAGATGCAGTTTTATTTTGTTTCGAGATGGATGAAGCCGGTTGAAGTAGTTTTAAAGGTGGCACTTTATTTTGTAATATTTTCATCTGTCTGTGTAGAAGAGGATGTTATTGATGATTTAGCGGTGCCTGGGAATATGTCTGTGATGTATAAAGGTGGGGCTATTAACTTTCGGGCTTCTAAGTAGGTTATATTTTTTGCTAGTTTTAATTTCTTGTATTTGTTTTTCAGTTTTCCATTTTGGGCAAAGTTTGAATCGGCGGAATGAGGTTAAAACAGTTAACGTATTAAAGTTCTAGGGTGCAATCTGCAGAAGGATGTCCTACAGATGCACACCTAGGAGCGGTTAGCTTGTCCGCGGTAAGGAAGTTTGGGAGGACCGAACCCCTGGCATTTAAAACAGCGCAGAGGGGATCTGGTATGTATGGGCGTATTTACAGTTAAGGTAGCCGGCTTTATTGTTGCTCGTAGTTTAGGCTACGGGTGCTAAAATTGCATGTTTTGTCGGACTATTGGATGCATCTTTTTAATTAGCATATTCTTCTGACCTGAATTACACCCTGTTCAGAAAATCCATCAAGGATTTCCGGTTCAGGAGTGGTCAACAGGTCAGGTTCAGATATGACACCGCGACATGAGTTAAGAGTTTTATGAGGACTTATTGTTACTGTTGAATTCAAAAACGTTTTTGCAAGAAGAAAAGACTTGGTTTGTAAAGCAGAAAGTGTTTCAATCAGTAAATCACCGGATCGTAATCTTTTAACTGATTTAGGTTCACCACCTATTCCTATGAGGGCTTTGCAAAAGGAGATTTAGATGACACGGTTATTTGGAAGAGAAATCAATAAAAATCTGGTATTCGTAGAGATCTGATCACGTTAAGTTTGGGCAATATAAGGCTCTACCCGGGCACAGCAGCTTGGGGATCCATAACAACGCGTATAACATTCACTTCATCCCGGCGTGCCTCCACCCACCACGGAGTCCAACAACAAGGGAGGCAGTGTGCCGGTCAACTGGCAAAAACCAGGCACGGCGCTTACCTGGAGTACACCCAGAATATAGTGATACAGTCCAGGGTGAGGATCCAACGGGTAAACCCGACACCCCTTATCTGCAGCACTAACCCTGTTAGCAGTGTTCTTCGGGGACACCGAAGAGGTAATTACCAGCCGATTGACAGGAGCGGGCTCACCCTGCCACCCGTCTACAGTGCGCAGCGGGCCAAAGGGAACGCAGAGGTATCCCTAGGCCACTAACCTCCATACTGAGAAGCGGGCAAAGGAAACGTGCGATCCCCTATAGAACACCATTTTCCCCCTACGGGACGCACACGGCAAACATGCGGGTCGTGGTACCAACGTTGTTAATCAAAACAAATAAAAGTAACATAATCAAAGTATTTAAAGAAAAATACGAAAAAGGAACTAAACTAATCCCAATACAAAATGTAAACCATAATTTGTTAGAAATGTATGCTCTTTTCACTAGAAAAACAAAAATTTGGAACAAGGTTCATTTTTAGTATAGGTCTGTGGTCTAGACGGGAAAAAGAAGAAAAGGAAAATTTGAATGGCAAGAAGGAGGTGGGCCGAAAATAGAGAAAAGATCACTAGGGTACCCTGTCTTCGTGGAAGCCCATGTTTACCAAAGACAGTAAACCCCCTTAGGAGTAGGGCTGAAAAGATCACTAGGTACTCCGGGAGGAAACCCGAACTCACCTAAAAGAAGGTGAGCCCCCTGAGGGGCTAAAACGTAGTGCTGGGAGTTAATGCCCCTCAAATAAGGCTCAGATTTGTTCCTATAGCATTCTCTTCATGACAAATTTATCCCTCAGGATTCGTTTCGATTTCATTTGTCACGTCATACACACATGTCTTCCCTATCCGTTGTATATTCTACGTTTGAGGATTTTCGAGGCTTATGTTGATCCATTTAATATCTGCTACAGTCTTAAGAAGTTCTTTTTCCTCTTTCTATCCCGAAGTTTCTTCTTTTTTGAATTTGGCAAGTTATTGTTGGTTTCAGAAGGGGGGGCTGGATTATTGGAATCTGGATGAGGAAGCGGGACAGGTTTGATGAAGGTTTAAGAGGGGTGAACATATTATTGGTGCTGGAAAGTGTTATTAGGTGTAGGAGTAGGCGATTGATCTGAGACTAAATTATTAGGGAAGTGCTCTGGGAGCAATATGTGCTTGAGTGGAAGCAGACGATTTCGGAACTGTAGGAATAGATGCAGTTTTATTTTGTTTCGGGAGATGGATGTGAAGCCAAGCTGAAGTAGTTTTAAAAGGTGGGGCACTTTATTTTTTGTAATATTTTCTTTTCTATCTGTCTGTGTAGTGATGTTATTGATGATTTAGCAGCCTGGGAATATAAGTCTGTGATAAAGGTGGGCTATTAACTCTTCGGGCTTCTAAGTAGGTTATATTTTTATTGCCTTTTAATTTGTATTTGTTTTTCAGTTTTCCATTTTGGGCAAAAGTTTAAATCGGCGGGAATGAGGTCGCAAAACATAACGTGATTTCAGTTCTAGGGTGCACCCAGAAGGATGTCCTACAGATGCACACCTAGAGCAGGTTAGTTGTCCGCGGCAGGAGCTTGAGTGACCGAACCTCTGGCATTTCTAAAACAGCGCGCAGAGGATCTGGTATGTAAGGGCGTATTTTACAGTTAAGGTAGCCGGCTTATTGTTGTCGGTAGTTTAGGCTATTAAAGTTAAAAATTATATGTTTTATCGGAATTATTGATGCATCTTTTTAATTGTTATTCTTCTGACTCCGAATTACACCTCGTTCAGAAAATCCACTGGCGATTTCCGGTTCAGGAGTGGTCAACAGGTCAGGTTCAGATATGACACCGCGACATGAGTTAAGAGTTTCGCGAGGACTTATTGTTACTGTTGAATTCAAAACGTTTTGCAAGAAGAAAAGACTTGGTTTAAAGCAGAGTGTTTCAATCAGTAAATCACCGGATCGTAATCTTTTAACTGATTTAGGTTCACCACCTATTCCTATGAGGGCTTTTTGAATTGCAAAAGGAGATTTAGATGACATTTCGTTATTTGGAAGAGAAATCAATAAAAATCTGGTATTCGTAGAGATCTGATCAATGTTAAGTTTGGGCAATATAAGGCCTTTACCCGGGCACAGCAGCTTGGGATCCATAACAACGCGTACCCACTTCATCCTGGCGTGCCTCCACCCACCACGGAGTCCAACAGCAGAGGCAGTGTGCCGGTCAACTGGCCAAAAACCAGGCATCGGCGCTTACCTGAGTACACCCAGAAGATAGCGATACAGTCCAGGGTGATCCAACGGTAAACCCGACACCCCTTATCTGCAGCACTAACCCTGTTAGCAGTGTCTCTTCGGGGACACCGAAGAGAGGTACCACCAGCCGATTACTGATTAGAGCGGGCTCACCGCCACCCGTCTACAGTGAAGGGCCAAAGGTGAGTGAGTGAGTGCGAGTGATTTTATTTTATTGGCGCAAGAGCCGATTTCGGCTATACTGCGCCAAACATTTGTTTTAATTTCCATTAAAAGATTTTTTTTAAAGTTAAAATTTACATTAAAGATATAAGCTATATTTAAGCATGAAAATTCATTAAAAAGTTTTTAAAATTCATATTTAATTGTTGCTATTTTTATTAAAGTCAAAAGTGGGAAATACATTGTGGTGATGTATTACCCCAACATGTCAAGCAAGATCTTAAAATAACGGATAAATTTAAAACAAAGAAATGTATAAAGTAAAAATTAATACATGGCTGGTGAAATGTGTAAAAATTTTGTATTAAAATGCCAATTAAGTATGTTGCAAAATGTTTTAAAAGTTTGTTTTTTAATTCCGATTTTTTTCTTGTTACGGGTTGGAGTCAACGTGTGAGAGTATTCTATATGTTTCCCAGATTCAGCTCCCTGCCACCATTCTTCCGAAAGTACTTCTATTCCCTTTGAGGAATTATTTTTCTTCGGTGATTCCATCTCTTCTGGAACATCGTATACAATCATGTCCTCGTCTGTTGGACTCCTGTATAGTGTGTTTTGCCTTGTGGTATGTCAATTTTATGTCTATTTCGGAGGTAAGACTTTTCGGACGTCTTCTTTCTGTGATTTTTGAAGTTTGTTTTGCATCCTGGGATGGAGAAGGTATGGTATTGGGTACAGAGGTTTCAGTTTCAACAGCAGGACATGTTTTAGTTGGTAAGGGTGTAAAACATTGATACAGTGGTTGAAGTGAGTGCTTTATGTGATATTGTTAAGCCAGAAGAAGGTTGAATACCGAACCGGATGAGGAAGTGACATGGTTGATGAAGCTTTATTATTAGGTAAACATATTATTTGTGGTGGAAAGTGCGTCACCAGATACAGGAATAGGTGGTTGAGATTTAGAGACATTAGATTCTGTTGCAGAGGTGGACGGCAAAAGTTCTGCTTGGGTAGAAGATGATGTGGATATAACAGGAGTGGTTATTGATATATTTGTTTTGGGGATTGGTTTTAGTGGTTGAAGTAACTTCAAAGGTGTACATTTTAATTTTGGTTATATCTTGATCTGTTTGAGTGAAATTGTTTTTACCAGAGGATTTGCAGCTTGAGCATAAGTTTGAGAAGGTTGGAGGGGCTACACTTTCGGGCTTCTAAATATGATATGTTTTTGTTTGTTTTAATTGTTTGGATTTCTTTTTCTGTTTTCCATTTTGGGCAAAGTTTAGAATCCGCGGAGTGTTGCTGTGTACAATTGACGCATTTCAGCTCCAGACTGCAATCTAAGGAGGTATGCCCAATAGACGCACACCTAGAGCACGTCAATTGTCCCTCTGCAGGCAGTTTAGAGTGTCCGGAACCTCTGGCACTTCTAAAACAGCGTGAGGATCTGGAATGTATGGACGGATTTTACAATTTAAATAGCCGGCTTTAATGTTTTGGGGTAGTGTGGGCTGCTTGGTATTGCCAAAATTAAGTGTTTTGGTCGGTATAACAGTTGTATCTTTTTTTATTAGGATTCTCCTGACCTGAATAACACCCTTCTGATCGAGAATCCTCAAGGATTTCCACCTCAGGGGTGGTCACCAGGATCAGGTTCAGAAATGATGCACGCGGCATGAATTAAGAGTTTTATGTGGACTTCATTGTTACAGGCAGTTCTCAGAAAAGTTTTTTTGCTTATAAGGAAAGACTTTGTTTGTACGGCAGAGAGTGTTTCACCAAGTAGATCACCGGATCTTAATCTTTAACAGATTTTAGGTTCACCACCCATTCCTACAATGGCTTTCTGTATAGCAAAAGGCGATTTTGATGTCATTTCATTATTCGGTAAAGAAATTAAAAAGAAATCTGGTATGAGTCGATATCTGGTCAATGTTGAGAGTGGGTAATACGAGGCCTTTACCCGCCGGATCCATAACAACGCGTATCCCACTCTTCATCCTGGCGTGCCTCCACCCACCACGGAGTCCAACAAGGAGGCAGTGTGCCGGTCAATCCGGCCAAAAACCAGTACGGCGCGCTTACCTGAAGTATTGACCCAGAACATAAGTGATACAGCGTCCAGGGTGAGGGATCCAACGGGTAAACCTGACACCCCTTATCTGCAGCACTAACCCTGTTAGCAGCAAGTTCTTCGGGGACACCCTCCAAAGAGAGGTACTACCAGCCGATTGACAGAGCGGGCCTACTCCCGCCAAATCTGCTCCGCACAGTGAAGCGTGGGCCAAAGGGAACGCAGAGGTTACCAACCTCCATACTGAGAAGCGTGGGCAAAGGGAACGCAAAGGATCCCCAGAACACCATTTTCCCTTACGGGACGCCGCATCAACGCAAACATGTGGGTTTGAAAACCAACGTTGTTAGTTGAAAACAACAAAAGAAACATATTCAAAGTATTTAAAGAAATATACGAAAAAAGAAAACTAAATTAAACGGCCAGAAAATCTAAACCATAATATGTTGTAGTAAAATTTAAGTTTTCATCAGAAAACAAATATTGAACAAATGTTCATTTTTATTAGTGTAGGTCTGTGGTCTAGACGGAAAGGAAGAAAAAGGGAACTTTTGAATGGCAAGAAGTAGGGCCGAAAATAGAGAAAGATCACTAGGGTACCCTTGGGTTCGTGAAGCCTATGTTTACCAAAGACAGTAAACCCCTTAGGAAGAGAAAAGATCACTAGGGCACCTCGGGGAGCGTGAAACCCTGTACTCACCTGTTGGAGTGTGAGAGCCCCTGAGGGAAGCGTGGGCCAAAGGAACGCAGCAGAGGGTATCCCCAGGTTACTCAACCTCCATACTGAGAGAAGTGTGGGCAAAGCGGGAACGCAAGGATCCCCAGAACACCATTTTCCCCTTACGGGACGCACACGGCAAACATGTGGGTTGAAAACAACGGTGTTAATCGAAAACAAGTAAAGCAACATAATCAAAAAATTTAAAGAAATATACGAAAAAGGAACTAAACTAACACAATACAAATGTAAAACCATAATATGTTAGTAATAAAAAGAGTTTTTCAATAGGAAAAACAAATTTCCTGAACATAGTTCATTTTGTAATTTGGGTCTGTGGTCTAGACGAGAAAAAGAAGAAAAGGAAATTTGAATGGCAAGGGAGGAGGGCCGAAAATAGAGAAAGATCACTAGGTATCCTGGTTCCAGGAAGCCCAGGCTTCACTAAAGACAGTAAACCCCTTAGGAAGAGGAAAAGATCACTAGGGTACCCTCGGGAGCGTGAAACCCAAACCCAAAGAAGGTGAGCCCCCCGAGGGGCCTGTCTACAGTAAGCAGGGCCAGGGAACGCAGAGGTATCCCTAGGTTAATTAACTTCCTCCATACTGGAGAAGTTTGGGCAAAGGGAACGCAAAGGATCCCCAGAACACCATTTTCCCCTTACGGGACGCCGCACACGGCAAAACATGCGGGTTGAGAAACAACAACGGTGTTAATCGAAAAAATAAAGCAAACATAATCAAAAAATTTAAAGAAATATACGAAAAGGAACTAAACTAACACAATACAAATGTAAAACCATAATATGTTAGTAATAAAAAGAGCTTTCTTTCAACAGAAAAACAAGTTTTGGAACATAGTTCATTGTGTAAAATTGGTCTGTGGTCTAGACGGGAAAGGAAGCAGCAAAGGGAAATTGCAGAATGGCAAGAAGAAGGGCTGAAAATAGGAGAAGACCACTAGGGTACCCTGGGTTCGTGAAGCCCATGTTTACTAAAGACGCAAACCCTCTTACGAGGAGTGAAAGATCACTAGGGCACCTCGGGAGCGTGAAACCCGAACTCACCTAAAGGAGGTGAGCCCCTGGAGGGGTGGGAGTTTTGGGTGTGAGTGAGTGGAGTTGTATTTAGTTTTATTATGCAAGAGTCATTTCCTTCGGCTATACTGGTGCCAAACATTTGTTTTAATTTCCATTAAAAGTATTTTTTTTTAAAGTTAAAAAATTTACATTAAAGATATAAGTTATATTTAAGCATGAAACGGCTAAAAAGTTTTAAAATTCATATTTAATTGTTACATTTTATTAAAGTCAAAAGTGGAAATACATTGTGGTGATGTATTACTCCCAACATGTCAAGCAAGATCTTAAAATAACGGATAAATTTAAAAACAAAGAAAATGTATAAAGTAAAAAATTAATACATGACAGAAATGTAAAATTTTGTATTAAAAATACAATTAAGTATGTTGCAAAAAATGTTTTAAAAGTTTGTTTTTTAATTCCGATTTTTCTGTTACGGGTTGGAGTCAACGTGTGAGAGTATTCTATATAAGTTTTCCTGGCAGGACTAAGCCAAATTATTCTTCCGAAAGTACTTGGCCCCTTTGGAGGAATTGTTTTCTTTCTCTGGTGATTCCATCTCTCTGGAACATCGTATACAATCAACCTCGTCTGTTGATTCCTGTATAGGTGTGTTTTTTAGGTTTGCAGGCGTCAATTTTATGTCTATTTCTGGAGGTAAAGGACTTCTTTTCGACGTCTTCTTTTCTTTGCGATTTTTTGAAGTTTGTTTTGCATCCTGGGATGGAGAGAAGGTATGGTATTGGGTACAGAGGTTTCAGTTTCAACAGCAAGCATGTTTTAGTTGGTAAGGGCGTAAACATTGATACAGTGGTTGAAGTGAGTGCTTTTATGTGATATTGTTGAGCCAGAAGAAGGTTGAATACCGGAACCGGATGGATAGCGGACATGGTTGATGAAGTTTTAATAGGTAAACATATTATTTGTGGTGGAAAGTGCGTCACCAGATACAGGAATAGGTGGTTGAGATTTAGAGACATTAGGATTCTGCTGTAGAGGTGTAACGGCAAAAGTTCTGCTTTGGGTGAAGATGATGTGGGATATAACAGAGTGGTTATTGATATATTTGTTTTGGGGATTGTTTTAGTGGTTGAAGCTAACTTCAAAGGTGTACATTTTACTTTTGGTTATATCTTGATCTGTTTGAGTGTTCT